>CALYCR020002687.1:0-21751 GCA_944470395.2 Schistosoma turkestanicum
TCCTTAGCAAAATCTGTCACTTCAACCAAACCATCAACGAACGTTCGTTCACCTGAGTTGCATCATCTATAGAATAATGAGTGAGTGAGTGAGTGAGTGACATTCATTCAGTATCAATAGTAGGTGATTTCATGTTTGCAGCAGAACAAATAAACAAAATACTCCTACCTATTGAAATCATCATTTTCAAATACATTGATTCAGGTAGACAGGATGAGGAGACAAACACCGCACTGATCAGAGTGATTCGGTTGAAAAATTCACTCAAATATCAACAGCATATCAATGTGAATTACGTGGTGTTTTCAAACAGGCTTACTTAATACAACACAACCACACTCAAAACTCAACTACTACTACTCAATCAGTTTCATTGGCATTTTCTTCACCGAATATATTGATATGCCAAAGAGAAAATACCCACCTACAACAAACAATTCATCCATTTCATCATGATGTAACTGCAGATTGTGCAAAAGTTATTATCACCATTGATTTCACTGAATCACTCACTGATATGTCATGTTAAAGTAATTTAGTGTGAATTCATCAAAATTCGCAAACACTTACATATATAGTTTACAACATGTTGCAATAAAATTTTCACCATTTTCTTCTTCAAGTAGACTGCACTGTAAGCTTGATGATGTGGATTGGCAGTTGATTTTATTCAACTGATGATGATCAATAATATTTGAGCAATTCAATTACTACTCACATTCACTGTCACTTAAAATAATCAAGCAGTAATTTTCTAATGCACGGCTAGCGTCTACACCACAAAGCATTTCTTCTTCTTCCTATTCATAGAATTTTATCTACAATACACCAGAGTATGAACTATGAACTATGACCTAGTCAATATCATTATTGATTGGACTATACACAAAAATTATTTGTGATTGAATTCTCCTCCATTTTATTGATTGCATGAATTACGGTGCAGGGTGGTGAATAAGTGTTCAAAACACACACAGAACAAATGAAGCATTGCATTTGCATGAGTTCTAAACAATCAAGTTATTATATATGTATATAAATTAATCAATCTATTTCACTATCCTTAATCATCGTCATTCAATGTAAAAGTTTCAGCAGTAAATTCTCCTCCTTCCAACAGCTTACAATTGTGACATCAATTTTCGACAAGCCATTTTCAACGGTAGCTCGTTAAATCCCACTGATCAATGCATGTTTTGGTGACGTTATCTGCTTCCGAGAAATGGAAGGCGGAGAGATGTGATCATCCTGCTAATCTCAATCAATATAAACTTGATTCGACTGATTGATAAACTGACTGCAATTGCATTCTAGTTTTGCGCATTTCCTTAGCAAAATCTGTCACTTCAACCAAACCATCAACGAACGTTCGTTCACCTGAGTTAGTTTTATCATCTATAGAATAATGAGTGAGTGGGTGAGTGACATTCATTCAGTGTAAATAGTAGGTGATTTCATGTTTGCAGCAGAACAAATAAACAAAATACTCCTACCTATTGAAGAAATCATTTTCAAATACATTGATTCAGGTAGACAGGATGAGGAGACAAACACCGCACTGATCAGAGTGATTCGGTTGAAAAATTCACTCAAATATCAACAGCATATCAATGTGAATTACGTGGTGTTTTCAAACAGGCTTACTTAATACAACACAACCACACTCAAAACTCAACTACTACTACTCAATCAGTTTCATTTGCATTTTCTTCACCGAATATATTGATATGCCAAAGAGAAAATACCCACCTACAACAAACAATTCATCCATTTCATCATGATGTAACTGCAGATTGTGCAAAAGTTATTATCACCATTGATTTCACTGAATCACTCACTGATATGTCATGTTAAAGTAATTTAGTGTGAATTCATCAAAATTCGCAAACACTTACATATATAGTTTACAACATGTTGCAATAAAATTTTCACCATTTTCTTCTTCAAGTAGACTGCACTGTAAGCTTGATGATGTGGATTGGCAGTTGATTTTATTCAACTGATGATGATCAATAATATTTGAGCAATTCAATTACTACTCACATTCACTGTCACTTAAAATAATCAAGCAGTAATTTTCTAATGCACGGCTAGCGTCTACACCACAAAGCATTTCTTCTTCTTCCTATTCATAGAATTTTATCTACAATACACCAGAGTGTGAACTATGAACTATGACCTAGTCAATATCATTATTGATTGGACTATACACAAAATATATTTGTGATTGAATTCTCCTCCATTTTATTGATTGCATGAATTACGGTGCAGGGTGGTGAATAAGTGTTCAAAACACACACAGAACAAATGAAGCATTGCATTTGCATGAGTTCTAAACAATCAAGTTATTATATATGTATATAAATTAATCAATCTATTTCACTATCCTTAATCATCGTCATTCAATGTAAAAGTTTCAGCAGTAAATTCTCCTCCTTCCAACAGCTTACAATTCTTACATCGAATTTTTGACAAGCCATTTTCAATGGTAGCTCGTTAAATCCCACTGATCAATGCATGTTTTGGTGACGTTATCTGCTTCCGAGAAATGGAAGGCGGAGAGATGTGATCATCCATCCTCCTAATCTCAATCAATATAAACTTGATTCGACTGATTGATTGATAAACTGACTGCAATTGCATTCTAGTTTTGCGCATTTCCTTAGCAAAATCTGTCACTTCAACCAAACCATCAACGAACGTTCGTTCACCTGAGTTGCATCATCTATAGAATAATGAGTGAGTGAGTGAGTGACATTCATTCAGTGTCAATAGTAGGTGATTTCATGTTTGCAGCAGAACAAATAAACAAAATACTCCTACCTATTGAAATCATCATTTTCAAATACATTGATTCAGGTAGACAGGATGAGGAGACAAACACCAACGCACTGATCAGAGTGATTCGGTTGAAAAATTCACTCAAATATCAACAGCATATCAATGTGAATTACGTGGTGTTTTCAAACAGGCTTACTTAATACAACACAACCACACTCAAAACTCAACTACTACTACTCAATCAGTTTCATTTGCATTTTCTTCACCGAATATATTGATATGCCAAAGAGAAAATACCCACCTACAACAAACAATTCATCCATTTCATCATGATGTAACTGCACATTGTGCAAAAGTTATTATCACCATTGATTTCACTGAATCACTCACTGATATGTCATGTTAAAGTAATTTAGTGTGAATTCATCAAAATTCGCAAACACTTACATATATAGTTTACAACATGTTGCAATAAAATTTTCACCATTTTCTTCTTCAAGTAGACTGCACTGTAAGCTTGATGATGTGGATTGGCAGTTGATTTTATTCAACTGATGATGATCAATAATATTTGAGCAATTCAATTACTACTCACATTCACTGTCACTTAAAATAATCAAGCACTAATTTTCTAATGCACGGCTAGCGTCTACACCACAAAGCATTTCTTCTTCTTCCTATTCATAGAATTTTATCTACAATACACCAGAGTATGAACTATGAACTATGACCTAGTCAATATCATTATTGATTGGACTAGACACCAAAAAAAATATTTGTGATTGAATTCTCCTCCATTTTATTGATTGCATGAATTACGGTGCAGGCTGAATAAGTGTTCAAAACACACACAGAACAAATGAAGCATTGCATTTGCATGAGTTCTAAACAATCAAGTTATTATATATGTATATAAATTAATCAATCTATTTCACTATCCTTAATCATCGTCATTCAATGTAAAAGTTTCAGCAGTAAATTCTCCTCCTTCCAACAGCTTACAATTCTTACATCAATTTTTGACAAGCCATTTTCAACGGTAGCTCGTTAAATCCCACTGATCAATGCATGTTTTGGTGACGTTATCTGCTTCCGAGAAATGGAAGGCGGAGAGATGTGATCATCCATACTCCTAATCTCAATCAATATAAACTTGATTCGACTGATTGATAAACTGACTGCAATTGCATTCTAGTTTTGCGCATTTCCTTAGGAAAGTCTGTCACTTCAACCAAACCATCAACGAACGTTCGTTCACCTGAGTTGCATCATCTATAGAATAATGAGTGAGTGAGTGAGTGACATTCATTCAGTGTCAATAGTAGGTGATTTCATGTTTGCAGCAGAACAAATAAACAAAATACTCCTACCTATTGAAATCATCATTTTCAAATACATTGATTCAGGTAGACAGGATGAGGAGACAAACACCAACGCACTGATCAGAGTGATTCGGTTGAAAAATTCACTCAAATATCAACAGCATATCAATGTGAATTACGTGGTGTTTTCAAACAGGCTTACTTAATACAACACAACCACACTCAAAACTCAACTACTACTACTCAATCAGTTTCATTTGCATTTTCTTCACCGAATATATTGATATGCCAAAGAGAAAATACCCACCTACAACAAACAATTCATCCATTTCATCATGATGTAACTGCACATTGTGCAAAAGTTATTATCACCATTGATTTCACTGAATCACTCACTGATGATATGTCATGTTAAAGTAATTTAGTGTGAATTCATCAAAATTCGCAAACACTTACATATATAGTTTACAACATGTTGCAATAAAATTTTCACCATTTTCTTCTTCAAGTAGACTGCACTGTAAGCTTGATGATGTGGATTGGCAGTTGATTTTATTCAACTGATGATGATCAATAATATTTGAGCAATTCAATTACTACTCACATTCACTGTCACTTAAAATAATCAAGCAGTAATTTTCTAATGCACGGCTAGCGTCTACACCACAAAGCATTTCTTCTTCTTCCTATTCATAGAATTTTATCTACAATACACCAGAGTGTGAACTATGAACTATGACCTAGTCAATATCATTATTGATTGGACTAGACACCAAAAAAAATATTTGTGATTGAATTCTCCTCCATTTTATTGTTTGCATGAATTACGGTGCAGGGTGGTGAATAAGTGTTCAAAACACACACAGAACAAATGAAGCATTGCATTTGCATGAGTTCTAAACAATCAAGTTATTATATATGTATATAAATTAATCAATCTATTTCACTATCCTTAATCATCGTCATTCAATGTAAAAGTTTCAGCAGTAAATTCTCCTCCTTCCAACAGCTTACAATTCTTACATCCAATTTTTGACAAGCCATTTTCAACGGTAGCTCGTTAAATCCCACTGATCAATGCATGTTTTGGTGACGTTATCTGCTTCCGAGAAATGGAAGGCGGAGAGATGTGATCATCCTCCTAATCTCAATCAATATAAACTTGATTCGACTGATTGATTGATAAACTGACTGCAATTGCATTCTAGTTTTGCGCATTTCCTTAGGGAAGTCTGTCACTTCAACCAAACCATCAACGAACGTTCGTTCACCTGAGTTAGTTTTATCATCTATAGAATAATGAGTGAGTGAGTGAGTGACATTCATTCAGTGTCAATAGTAGGTGATTTCATGTTTGCAGCAGAACAAATAAACAAAATACTCCTACCTATTGAAATCATCATTTTCAAATACATTGATTCAGGTAGACAGGATGAGGAGACAAACACCGCACTGATCAGAGTGATTCGGTTGAAAAATTCACTCAAATATCAACAGCATATCAATGTGAATTACGTGGTGTTTTCAAACAGGCTTACTTAATACAACACAACCACACTCAAAACTCAACTACTACTACTCAATCAGTTTCATTTGCATTTTCTTCACCGAATATATTGATATGCCAAAGAGAAAATACCCACCTACAACAAACAATTCATCCATTTCATCATGATGTAACTGCACATTGTGCAAAAGTTATTATCACCATTGATTTCACTGAATCACTCACTGATATGTCATGTTAAAGTAATTTAGTGTGAATTCATCAAAATTCGCAAACACTTACATATATAGTTTACAACATGTTGCAATAAAATTTTCACCATTTTCTTCTTCAAGTAGACTGCACTGTAAGCTTGATGATGTGGATTGGCAGTTGATTTTATTCAACTGATGATGATCAATAATATTTGAGCAATTCAATTACTACTCACATTCACTGTCACTTAAAATAATCAAGCACTAATTTTCTAATGCACGGCTGCCGGCTACACCACAAAGCATTTCTTCTTCTTCCTATTCATAGAATTTTATCTACAATACACCAGAGTGTGAACTATGAACTATGACCTAGTCAATATCATTATTGATTGGACTAGACACCAAAAAAATATTTGTGATTGAATTCTCCTCCATTTTATTGATTGCATGAATTACGGTGCAGGGTGGTGAATAAGTGTTCAAAACACACACAGAACAAATGAAGCATTGCATTTGCATGAGTTCTAAACAATCAAGTTATTATATATGTATATAAATTAATCAATCTATTTCACTATCCTTAATCATCGTCATTCAATGTAAAAGTTTCAGCAGTAAATTCTCCTCCTTCCAACAGCTTACAATTCTTACATCGAATTTTTGACAAGCCATTTTCAACGGTAGCTCGTTAAATCCCACTGATCAATGCATGTTTTGGTGACGTTATCTGCTTCCGAGAAATGGAAGGCGGAGAGATGTGATCATCCATACTCCTAATCTCAATCAATATAAACTTGATTCGACTGATTGATAAACTGACTGCAATTGCATTCTAGTTTTGCGCATTTCCTTAGGAAAGTCTGTCACTTCAACCAAACCATCAACGAACGTTCGTTCACCTGAGTTTCATCATCTATAGAATAATGAGTGAGTGAGTGAGTGACATTCATTCGGTGTCAATCGTAGGTGATTTCATGTTTGCAGCAGAACAAATAAACAAAATACTCCTACCTATTGAAGAAATCATTTTCAAATACATTGATTCAGGTAGACAGGATGAGGAGACAAACACCGCACTGATCAGAGTGATTCGGTTGAAAAATTCACTCAAATATCAACAGCATATCAATGTGAATTACGTGGTGTTTTCAAACAGGCTTACTTAATACAACACAACCACACTCAAAACTCAACTACTACTCAATCAGTTTCATTTGCATTTTCTTCACCGAATATATTGATATGCCAAAGAGAAAATACCCACCTACAACAAACAATTCATCCATTTCATCATGATGTAACTGCACATTGTGCAAAAGTTATTATCACCATTGATTTCACTGAATCACTCACTGATATGTCATGTTAAAGTAATTTAGTGTGAATTCATCAAAATTCGCAAACACTTACATATATAGTTTACAACATGTTGCAATAAAATTTTCACCATTTTCTTCTTCAAGTAGACTGCACTGTAAGCTTGATGATGTGGATTGGCAGTTGATTTTATTCAACTGATGATGATCAATAATATTTGAGCAATTCAATTACTACTCACATTCACTGTCACTTAAAATAATCAAGCAGTAATTTTCTAATGCACGGCTAGCGTCTACACCACAAAGCATTTCTTCTTCTTCCTATTCATAGAATTTTATCTACAATACACCAGAGTGTGAACTATGAACTATGACCTAGTCAATATCATTATTGATTGGACTAGACACCAAAAAAATATTTGTGATTGAATTCTCCTCCATTTTATTGATTGCATGAATTACGGTGCAGGCTGAATAAGTGTTCAAAACACACACAGAACAAATGAAGCATTGCATTTGCATGAGTTCTAAACAATCAAGTTATTATATATGTATATAAATTAATCAATCTATTTCACTATCCTTAATCATCGTCATTCAATGTAAAAGTTTCAGCAGTAAATTCTCCTCCTTCCAACAGCTTACAATTCTTACATGCAATTTTTGACAAGCCATTTTCAATGGTAGCTCGTTAAATCCCACTGATCAATGCATGTTTTGGTGACGTTATCTGCTTCCGAGAAATGGAAGGCGGAGAGATGTGATCATCCATACTCCTAATCTCAATCAATATAAACTTGATTCGACTGATTGATTGATAAACTGACTGCAATTGCATTCTAGTTTTGCGCATTTCCTTAGCAAAATCTGTCACTTCAACCAAACCATCAACGAACGTTCGTTCACCTGAGTTAGTTTTATCATCTATAGAATAATGAGTGAGTGGGTGAGTGACATTCATTCAGTGTAAATAGTAGGTGATTTCATGTTTGCAGCAGAACAAATAAACAAAATACTCCTACCTATTGAAGAAATCATTTTCAAATACATTGATTCAGGTAGACAGGATGAGGAGACAAACACCACCGCACTGATCAGAGTGATTCGGTTGAAAAATTCACTCAAATATCAACAGCATATCAATGTGAATTACGTGGTGTTTTCAAACAGGCTTACTTAATACAACACAACCACACTCAAAACTCAACTACTACTACTCAATCAGTTTCATTTGCATTTTCTTCACCGAATATATTGATATGCCAAAGAGAAAATACCCACCTACAACAAACAATTCATCCATTTCATCATGATGTAACTGCACATTGTGCAAAAGTTATTATCACCATTGATTTCACTGAATCACTCACTGATATGTCATGTTAAAGTAATTTAGTGTGAATTCATCAAAATTCGCAAACACTTACATATATAGTTTACAACATGTTGCAATAAAATTTTCACCATTTTCTTCTTCAAGTAGACTGCACTGTAAGCTTGATGATGTGGATTGGCAGTTGATTTTATTCAACTGATGATGATCAATAATATTTGAGCAATTCAATTACTACTCACATTCACTGTCACTTAAAATAATCAAGCAGTAATTTTCTAATGCACGGCTAGCGTCTACACCACAAAGCATTTCTTCTTCTTCCTATTCATAGAATTTTATCTACAATACACCAGAGTATGAACTATGAACTATGACCTAGTCAATATCATTATTGATTGGACTAGACACCAAAAAAATATTTGTGATTGAATTCTCCTCCATTTTATTGATTGCATGAATTACGGTGCAGGCTGAATAAGTGTTCAAAACACACACAGAACAAATGAAGCATTGCATTTGCATGAGTTGTAAACAATCAATCAAGTTATTATATATGTATATAAATTAATCAATCTATTTCACTATCCTTAATCATCGTCATTCAATGTAAAAGTTTCAGCAGTAAATTCTCCTCCTTCCAACAGCTTACAATTCTTACATCCAATTTTTGACAAGCCATTTTCAATGGTAGCTCGTTAAATCCCACTGATCAATGCATGTTTTGGTGACGTTATCTGCTTCCGAGAAATGGAAGGCGGACAGATGTGATCATCCTCCTAATCTCAATCAATATAAACTTGATTCGACTGATTGATAAACTGACTGCAATTGCATTCTAGTTTTGCGCATTTCCTTAGCAAAATCTGTCACTTCAACCAAACCATCAACGAACGTTCGTTCACCTGAGTTAGTTTTATCATCTATAGAATAATGAGTGAGTGGGTGAGTGACATTCATTCAGTGTAAATAGTAGGTGATTTCATGTTTGCAGCAGAACAAATAAACAAAATACTCCTACCTATTGAAGAAATCATTTTCAAATACATTGATTCAGGTAGACAGGATGAGGAGACAAACACCGCACTGATCAGAGTGATTCGGTTGAAAAATTCACTCAAATATCAACAGCATATCAATGTGAATTACGTGGTGTTTTCAAACAGGCTTACTTAATACAACACAACCACACTCAAAACTCAACTACTACTACTCAATCAGTTTCATTTGCATTTTCTTCATCGAATTTATTGATATTCCATGCAACTTCACCAAGAACTTTCTTTGTGAAATATTTTTAGCAACTAGCTTGTTTTCGGTGGGAAGTCCCATGATGGAGTTGAGTGTGTAATACCGAGCTTTGACCTTTGCTCACGTAGGCGTTAAAGGTGCATAAGTGAAGAAGTAAGTGAGTAAATAAGTAAGCAATTAAATATGTGTGTTTGTGAGTGAGTAATTAAGTGTTTATTGTGCTTGTTTCGCACAATGCACTGGATCGCATTCTTTTTAATTCCATGTTTCCTTGTTTCGACGGATACTTAGATTTCCCTACGTGTATGATATATATATATATATACATATATATATGTATATATATATATATATGTATATATATATATATATATATTTATATATGTATATATATCACAACTGCAACATCGTTCGAAGATGGGAGATAAACCTTAAAACGACAAAATTTTGCAGACTCCCAAATAAATGTTCTAAATTTTTGACCTGTAGCTTTTACCCTCTACGATCCGGAAGTCAGGTTCGCCACCGTCCGTGAGGCTGTCCTCAATTCTGGTGTACCAGACGTCCATGATCGTCTCAAGCAGGCGATTCTTTCCGTCTATCGAGGGAAGAACGATCGAGGACACAAGCCCAACCAAGCCAACAACTCACGCGCCTGCAATTAATGGCAGGACCGACGGCATCTGACACTGACATCGTCCGAGAATTGTGATTAGAAGCCTTACCAGCCGATGTTCAGGCTATGATCGTTGCTCTACCCGAGGACATGCTAGTCAGCCAGGTTACCCTTACTGCAGACAAAAATATAGCTCGGACTATCTACCAAGACAACCATACGGTTGCTTCCCCGTCACATACCAACACAGATCTCGATGGTAATCACTTTAAGGCTCAAAGTTATAGGGGTGGCTATTTTCCCAGCCGTCTAAGTTTTTTAGATCATTCTACTGTTCCTTAACCCCACGTTCAAGGAGCCTGCTGTAGATCAAGAAAGGCTGCGGGCATCTACCAAGTCACGCCGAAAGCCGGATTCGGAAGCAAGAACCGGCCGATGTGGGGTCCACAAGACATTTAGGTCTGGCCCTCGTCACTGTCGAGCCCCCTTCTCACACAAGGTGGGAAACTTCAAAGCCGACGAGTAAACGCGACTGTACTCGTCGACCCCTCACCTCAGGTTGGCACAATATGCGCCCTAACTCTAAGTACCTCGTTGGCACAGGTGCTCAATTTTCTGTCGTACCACTTGGTAGCAGCAAGTCTCCACCTATGATGCTTCGTCGACGCATTGCGAGTGGCTCTGTCACTCCTAACTATGGAACACGACATCTGACGGTCAACCTGAGCAACCGACGACAGTATCTGTGGACGTTCATCATTGCTGATATTCCCGCCGCCATACTCGGTATCGATTTCCTACAGCACTATGAATTGCTAGTCGATTCACGTAGGCTGCAGCTAATCGATACTACGGCGAACTGCAAATTCATGTGCTTTTGACATCAAACAAGTGCGTACCGAATAATAGGGATATTTCATTTGCGTGATGACATTTTCCACGCTTTACTCAAAAAATTCTCCAGTTAACTAAACCACTCGAGGAGAACCTATTGGTGACTCGTCATGAGGTACACCACATTGTCATCCGCGGACCACCAGTCACGGCACGACTTCGCCGACTGGCACCGAACAAATTAGCTTTCGCTAAACGTGAGTTTGACAGTTTACTAACTACTGGTATTATTCGTCCTTCTCACAGACCTTGGGCCTCACCACTCCACAAGGTTCACAAAAGGGATGGGATAAGTTGGCGACCATGTGGGGACTACCAAGCACTAAAAGTAGTGACACGTTTTAATAGCTATCCCATTCCCCACATAAGCGACATCGCGTCATCTCTTGAGGGCACGACTATCTATTGTAAGATTGGTCTGGTACGCTCTTGAAGATATTGGGAAAACTGCTATTACAACTCCTTTCGGTATTTTTGAGTTCCTACGAATGCCATTTGGATTACGGTATGCTGCTCAAACTTTTCAAAGGTTTATCAAAGGCATAGTACAAGACTTTGCTTTTGTTCACATCTATATTGATGATCTGCTAATCGCATCATCAAACGTAGATGAATATTTTTCAGATCTTACGCTCTTATTCCAACGCCTTTCGGATAATGGAATAGTAGTTAACCCAGACAAGTGTGAACTGAGCAAGGCAGAAATAAAATTTTTGGTTCACAGCATTAAGCATGAGGGTATTCTATCTAGTGAAGACAAAGTACGTACAATCATGAAGTACACTATACCGTCCTCACTCAAGGAACTGAAGGCTTTTCTCGGTTAGGTTAGCTTCTATCGACGTTTTATGGCCCACCGGACAGAGCAGTTACGATCATTAACCGACTTACTTTGCGGTAATCCACGCACACAAGAACTGAACGATGCTATAAGTGTATCTTTGAAATAGTATCAGTAAATGAGCATAAAATCATACGATTTACTATCAATACAAAAAGAATATAACGAATTCGCCAAGTCTGATGTGCACATCAGAATAACAAAACAAAAATGAATAAATTAGACATTCTCAAACATAAGTCAGTTAGTCAGTCAGCCAACAAAAACGTGGAAATTCGTACGTACATGCGTACATCAGTTCAAGTTGCCATATCACATTAGCACAGAGATAAGATAGTTCATTCAAATCCCATTGTAGTAGAGGTAGTAAAAATATTACAAGTTATCAGAGAGTTTAGGGTTCGAAGATGTTATACAAGAAGTATAATTCAATGAGGTGAATTTAGAAAGAGAAAGATAAAGCCGATGAGGAACTTCGAAGGTAGGAATTTCATAGAACACATAGACTGGATGCATCTGCGCAAATGCAAACGATTTTGAGCTATGACACTCAGGGTCTCTAACCATCGATTATTATCATCTCGCTAACCCCAGCCAGGTAGTCAACACCTACCGACATGATTCAATCCATTTGTCAGTGATTTCATCGATTTGTGCCACCTTTTGGTCTGACCGCCCCTAGCTTTCGTCGAACCTATGTCCTACATGGCAAAACAAAGCTCACAGAGGCAGCTGGTGGTCAGGCATACGTAACACATGTACCAACCATATCAAATGACGAAAATTCACAGCTTCATCTATTGATTTGTCACTCTTGCATAGGACCCACTTCCTAAAGAAGGTCCTTTTGCATAAAACATAAGTCGGTTCTTATCTCCTACCGCCTACTTAAAACCAACAACGTATCGAAGTCTCCTCTTTGTTGTTTCGAATGACTAGAGACTAGTACATTAGTGGTTGTCTTGAACAATTCGACCGTGATATTATTTTAAACAATCAGATAGTATTGCGTAAGCTCTTAAGTTTCACGTCTAAGAATAAATGAGAATATAGAAAGAACTTTCACTGAAAAGTAATCATCGATAGCTACAAATTCAAAACTATTCAAGTCATTGGAAAAACGAGTTGGCAGAATTTGCACTGAAAATCGCTATGTTGATTACATGATAAGCTTGAAAATATTACGGGTTCACCTTAGTCGATAAACGAGAATGAAACAATAAATAAAACCAGTGTACTAGGTTGGCTACTATTGTGGTGCGCGCTACTTATAAGTAGTATATGACGGGAGTGTCAACGTAATGTCTGGCAGCAGAAGATGGAGGAAGATCAAGGAAGGAAGAGTGGGAACACAATGGAATTTGTAGGAAACGCATGAATAGTGAAATGTCAGACAATGGATCGATGATGGATTGAAGATTTGCAAATTAACGGTTTACGATATGGTTTTCCTATTTTACTGAGTAACTCTGTAATTTTCGTTAAATACAATTCGGTCGCCCTCACCTGTGTTCTCCTTCACTACAATCTGATCCGTTGACTCAAAGGAACAAACGAGTAGTCTTGATATAGCGTAGAACGTGTATCCTACAAACTTTCAGCAAGCACACAAATCTCATTCATTTATAAACCGTAGGCATGACCTTGGGAGAGTCCAATATCCTTGAAAGAGTCACAAAATAGAAAACTAAAATAACACAGTAACAAATCACAGACAAGTTTTTCCTGGTGCGGAATGTGATCTGAAAGTCATCTGATCAGCCCATGAATAAAATTCAAAATAATGACATTTATCAAGCGAGTTTTGAGGATCTAACATCTCTAACACATATGATGACAAACACTGGTTTATGAATCTCGCGGTTCTTCGTGTTTCTGCACAATAATGTAAATCTATCGAAAACATAAGATTGGATTCGGTTGCAAACGGTTTTACGATTTAGAAATGCATCAGTCTTCGTTCTGCTGATCAGCACAGACTCAACTAAAATACAAAGTCTTAGATATATTGAGTAAGAGAAAGGATTTAGTTCCACGTTTAATTGTGGAGACACATGTTGTGATGTGTGTTATATAAAGAGAACCACTGAAATACGCCTAATGTGTTATAAATTATCAATTGTGGGAGGTAAACGTGTCTCAGGTACAGGGATACTTGTCCTAAATCTTCTTACTTCAGCACTTCTCGATAATTTCATCTGAATTTTTAGTATTAGTTGAATTTGCAATGGTGTATACTGCGTGTAATAATTCGATTTTCGATTCTCTCATAAATAAGAACCTCATTCAAATATGGCATTCTCATCATACGCGTATTTCAACAAGTTTTCTATAATCTGTGGAAAATTCTCATCATAATAAAACACACATTTATCTATCGCTGAAGAATATTATTCTCGACTCAAAATTTCTCATCAGTTTCTATAATTTTGTATCGAAATTAATAATCTAGAAATTGGTAAGCTTTATGTTTGAGAACGTCATTTAAAATTATCTAACGTGAATTGAGGACTGTTCTTGAGATAAAATAAAATGCGCACTGTTACAATAGTTAATTTGAATTGAATAGAAACAAATTCTTACAAATAATCGTCAGTTGTATACCTTCACTTCTGTACATGGATAACTGATGCATTTGTGTCATGTTTTGTTGGTCAAAATTGATATGCTCCATTGCAATCTGACATGGACTCGTCAACAAATGTCACAAGTGAATGTGTGTCCAAATAAGCTATTGCGATCTGAGTGATCCACAGGACCATTTATTTTCGCATTTTGTTGACGAATAAATGACTTTGCAAAATCTAGTTGCGAGTAAGCAGGTTATGAATTAGCTTTGAATGATCTTGTCTCAATTCAGTGTGTCAGTGCAGTGAAATCTTCATTTATTCATGTCTACAGTTTGCACAACTGATTGTCAAAGCTCTTATTTGGCCAAAGTTAGCGTTTGTGCAATGAGTGTGATGAGTTGAGACTGAGACACTTTCAGGTGAAGCTAGCCGTCCAACAATTGATAAAACTTATATTTTGATCAACTTATGGTGTTAAATCTGCATGTGATTGCTGTTAGCACCATGGATTGATTGATGATCAATATTTTGTCAAGTTGACATTTCGAGCCTGATTGTGTAGAAAAACGTGACAAACAATGATAGATCAGCCTAGAAGCTCTTCACTCTTTCATATTTCACCTGATTCAATCAATCAACGTTGCTTGTGTTTGATGTAAATACAGCTTTTATAACATTAGATAAAGTGTCGAGATTTAAAGAAGCTTTGACTATTCGGTAGTTTAAAACCATCTGATATATACGTTGACAATATTCTGTAACATCCTAGTTACTCCAGTAATGCAAACATTACCTACTTTGAAAATACGATATTCATTTTCTCTCCGGCTGTCAATTAGAATTATTAGCTAGTATTTATTTTCACTGTTAATAATTTGACCGTGATTTGTTCACTCACAAATTGTCTTGAAAAGTATATTTATGACAAAATTGTTCGAAACGTTTACCACAAATATACGTCATATTCTTCATATCTATTCTATCCTCACACTGTTCTTTCAAAATTTAAAATGGAATGTACTGATTTCGTTAATTTTCTGTAAATGAACAGTCCTTTCATCTTGCATTATGAGCTCGGCTGAACTTGATAATCTTGAGAACAAAATCGTATATTAGATGGTCACGTTAGACTAATAAAAGTTATGCACTGCTAGATACATATTTCAAAAACGTTTTCCTCATTACTTACGCCACGATAAACGAAGTTTTCTAAGGAAAATTGATGAAAATGATAAAAAATCTAATGAAGGTGAAAAATTCAGGTATCACGTTTATTCTTAAAAGCTGTCAATTCAGACGTCTCAAATGTTCATCTAATAACAGTATTCTCGTAATTATGGCAAAACTGTAACTCGTTCTGTGAATATTCACTCACCGTTCAGGTAGCACAAGTTCTAATATCACAATATTCAGCCAACCTAATTTGTCACTTGAGAAAAGGCGAATGAATGTTACACATGGACAGAGATTCTTGAAATTCAATTGCGAAACAAGAAATTTATTATCAGTATCATTTATTACCAAGATAGTGAATTTATCCGTCTACCTCAGAGCTTATTGCAGTTAGAAAAGTAAAGCACATGCCATATAGAATGCACCATTATCCTCTCCTAATATTTACATATGTATATACATACAAGTTCGATCGAATATCAACGATTGCGACTGGTGTCATTTACAGATTCATTCACCGTATCATATCTATTGCTTGTACAGTTATCAACATTTGCTCATTTCAGTGACTAATCACAATTCTCAGTTCACAAGAACCATGGACGTTAATGCATCAAAACTTGTTGTTTGGTCAAGATAAAGCGAATCGCTTGTAACTATGAAGGCATACGGAACTAATAACTGAACATTTTCGATTGGTTTCTTTCAACCTTCTCACATTTGCTACTCAAATTCAAGCAAGCTGGATGACACTACAACATATGACTCCGTTCAAGAGCATCTCGATTTCATTTTTTTTATAAATCAAATAGTATGATGATTATAGTATAAAATGAATTGATTTGTTTTCGCTAACGGTAAATTTTCCTTATGAACAATGATTTCTACAAAGCAATAAAATTTTTCACAACAGTTATTTGTATGTATGTAACATAAGTTACATTGTTAAGTTCATCAGTAACAATATGTCATGGGAATATTCAAGGTCCATAATAATTTCATCGAGGTAGATGAATGGTTTAAATATGTGAGAGAAGACTGAATGTAATCAGGTACAACAAGCATGTGCAAAGTGTTGTTACCCTAATCTCGTGTAAAGTTTACGCATCGTATTACTTGGTTAGTTCTTTCATCTTACAATTATTACAAGGTGAAAATCGATATGTAAACCTGTGAATTGATCATTCAATTACAGCTTTGATTATCATTTCATTAATCATGCGATAAGTGAGACACTAAAAGTTGCTGTTTCATTTTGAATCTTTGCATTATTTTACATTGATAAATAACTTTGACATTTATTTCGAAGTAGTTTCATAATGTTTGTGATGATATTCTTTAAAAAAAGTCATCAAAAAAAAAAAACTGAACCACTCAAATGATAAACCAAAAAATAATATTTTGTTGATTTAAGTAACATAAAAAGAAGAAAAATGGAATAAGAATTTGTATATATTGCTAAATGTTAATGACTGGATTATCATCTTCTTTTAATCAAACAAAAGATAATTAGGACACTTAAAATCACACAAATTACGATGAAAGGAATAAAGCAAAGGTAGTAGATATAATGAGTTGAATAATTTTTCAATAGATAGTCAGAAAAAGAAGCATTAGTAGAAGACGAAACAAATTGAAGGTTTGGTATAACTTGTCCAGAATACGACAAAGATTTATCATCAGAATAAACAGATAGCCAGAAAGCACCAGATGCAGATATATTCTCCCATGAGTGCAAAATGTGATCATCGTTTGTTGATGTTGTTTGCTCAACTGAACCAGATGCAGAATCACCCCCTGACAAATCAACAATCTTCTCATCGTTTGATGGCGGTTTTTGATCAACAACATCAGATGCAGAATCACTCCCTGATAAATCGACGACCTTCTCATCGTTTGAAGGTGGTTTTCCCTCAACAACACCAGATGCAGAAGCACTCTCCGTCGAATGGAAAATGTGATCATCGCTCGTTAATGTTGTTTGCTCAACTGAACCAGATGCAGTATCACCCCCTGACAAATCGACGACCTTCTCATCGTTTGAAGGTGGTTTTCCCTCAACAACACCAGATGCAGAAGCACTCTCCGTCGAATGGTAAATGTGATCATCGCTCGTTAATGTTGTTTGTTCAACTGAACCAGATGCAGTATCACCCCCTGACAAATCGACAATCTTCTCATCGTTTGATGGTGCTTCTTGGCCAACAATACCAGATACAGAAGCACTCTCCGTCGAATGGTAAATGTGATCATCGCTCCTTAATGTTGTTTGCTCAACTGCATCCGATGCAGAAATACTGTTTGACGAATTGACAATATGATCATTATGACTTTCGGTTAATTGTTGCCCATTATCTCCCGTTCTGTGAATGTTTATATTGTCTGTTATTCTTGTTTGTATTATTTCAGCCAATGGAATAATGTTGTTATGAACTAATTCATTTTCTTTGTCAATTGTATTTATTTCTTCCGAATTATCGGATTCTTTTTCATTCTGTCAAAATGTAACAAACAACATGTTTGTTTTTTTTAAGTACATAATCTTATGCAGAAAATTTATTTTTATTTCTACACAATTTTATGTATGATGGATGATGATATTGTTTGTTTGTCATCTCGATTGATTGATTTTGGTGTTTGAATGAACAGTGAAATCTTAAGATACTTGTTACTGAAACCTGGAATACTCTCATTTACATACTCACTCATCTGTTTGTTATGGTTAAGACACATAACTGTATTTGTCTGACTTTTGAAACGTTCACAGAAAAAGTTTCACTGCTATACTCAACTCATATCTAGGCAATGTGTTAGTGAACCAACTTCCATCGGAAATATTCTTTCCACTTTAGCCCGTAAATGTATACGTGAATGATAGTATGAGTAGTCGTAATACATTGTTTAAATTTCAAGTACTTACTATAAAAATGCAACCACTTCGTTGTGAACTGGTTTCATTTTCACATCTTTCATGTTCCGAGCTCCAAGTACATTTTGCAAATTGAAGTGATTCAGAGATGCATGACTTATAGGACTTTTGTACTGGACATCCTAAAACATTACAGAAAAAACAGAAAATAATTTAACTTTTTTTGTAAAATTTTAGTTATACTTTGAGTAACTTTTAAGCCTTATACTTCATATTTTTGAAATAATGAAGTTGTACTGATCATGAAATCACGTGAACAGTGATAGCGTTATAAAAGAGGTCAGTAAAAATTTTAAAAAAAAATATTTCCTCTTTATCGCTTGTGGAGATTGTTGAGTTACTTGTAAAATCATGAGTACAATATTTGAAACATGGAATCACTGGACGGATATTTCGTCCCGATACAAGACTGGTCAACAGAGAACATGCATACTTTTGGCAAGAAAACGAATTAACTTATTCTCTTGACAAACTTAAGTTATCGCTTAAAACTAAATTTATTAGCTAAGTGAAAAGTTCCACGTTCACTCAGTGCTTAGAATTGAAATATACTACTTAGGAACCCAGTAGATAAGGAATATTAAAAATTTGAATGTCAAATTGAAAATGGCATAGTCACAGTTTTATTGAGTAAGCGTTCAAAGTTTGAAAATCCAAAATTGAAGCTGCTGAACAGGATCACTAAATGATTAAAATTGAAAGTTCAGATAAAACCATCCGAATGACATAATGATATTTTACACATTGATATTGAGTAGTACACGACTATGACGATACATGTATAATCTTCTCTAGTATTAGAGAGAGTCATTCATAGTTGTCCGAAATTTTCCAACTTTCGTAGAACAATATATTTGTTCTCACCCAACGTTAATTTTACACCAACTTGTTATTTCGAATTGAAAATTCCTGAGCATTCGGTGGGTTAAAATTAATTAATACGTAAAACGGCGTTGTGAAGATTGTTAAGTTACACAATTTAAGTTAGGAAATCGACCAAAGTTAGACCACCATTAGAAACCTGGAAGCACTGGACTGCTGTTTTGTCCTAGTTGAGGACTCTTCAGCAGTACTCATCCACGACTCTCACACCTCGCAGGATCCAAACCCAGAACCTTCGGTCTTGCGCGCAAACGCCTAACCTCTGGACCACTGAGCCGGTACCTAACGGTATTGTTATACACCCAAATAGAAAAATTCGACATAAGAAAACAATGAATGTTTTCACACAAAATTCTGCATAACTATGTTTCACATACTTGCGATTGGGACAATATAGATCGTCTCAGTATGGCGTAAAGAAGAAACAGGATAACTGAATGTTTGTACATGATTTCTAAAGGTTATATATTCACCTACGAAAGAAATGTTTCAGAAGTGATTAAAATTGAGAAGTAATATATGATAATTTTAAAAAAAATTATTACTCTAGAAATGCATGCATTTTACTAAGTGCCAGGTTCTTATTCATACATTTTCACAGTTATATGATAGGGCAATGTATGACTCCATTGAAGAGAATCTCAATTTTATTGTTTTAATAAGGCGAATACTATGATAATGATTAAGGTAGTATAAAATAATTTGATTTGATTTTGTTCATTGGAAATCTTTCTTGTTGGCATTACCTTCCACGGCTATGCATTGAATTCGATACTGAGGTTAAGAGATTATCTAAGTTTACTGATTTGACCATTATGATATTTTATACATATCTACGCTTCTCAATCATACATTCTCATAGTCCACTAAAAAAAAAATAAACCAGAAATGATTCGGTTATTATTTGTTACTGCATTTATATCATCTATCATTAGAAGTTGGTTGCTTCAAGTTCGAATTTCATATTTATTTTTTTTTACATAAAAATAGTCTATTAAGATTGAATTAGTTCTTACTTTCATTAGCTGTTTGATTGAAAATTCCATCTGTGATTTGTATTGTGAAATTTTCCCCCGTTAATTTATTGGATAACTTTAAAGTAAGAATAAATAAATATTTATAATGTTTGACATTTTTTTTCACGATAAAGATTAAAGACTGTCTTGTGAAGATCTATATATATTTAATTCAAATGTTATAACATTTCTGCCTACAATGATCATCATGTATTATACTCTCACATAGCAGCGCACAGCTGATGAGTCCCATACCAGGACGAAACGACCGTCTAGTGCTTCCAGGTTTCTAATGGTAGTCTAACAATGATTGATTGATGATTCCAAATGTGTAAAAACGCAAACCTCCAAAACTGTGCCCCAAAATATACTTTTATCTATCCTTGTAGTTTGGATGTTATACAGTGACGTCGTGTAGATAATGCATGTTCATTTTTTAGGTAGCTATTATTTTGATGTGGACACAATAAACATTGGTATAATAATGAAAATCACTTAGTAATCCGTATAAGTTTACGCCTACAAGAAGAACATAAAAACCTATTCTGTGGAATAAAATCTTACTCTCACATTATGTTCTATTGTGGTGCGAGCTACTTATAAGTAGTATATGACGTGAGCGTCAACGTAATGTCTGGCAGCAGAACATAGGGGAAGATCAAGAAAGGAAGAGTTAGAACACAATGGAATTTGTATGAAACGCATGAATAGTGACAATGCATTGATGTTTTGCAACAGGAACAGTCCAGTTCGATAGGATGATGAACTGATATTTTGCAAATTAACGATTTACGATATGGTGTTCCGATTTTACTGAGTAACTCTGTAATTTTCGATAAATACGATCCCACATGTGTTCTCGTTCACTATACTATGAATTATCTAAATTAAGCTTATTAAAACAATTTTATAGAGTCATTTAACATGAAAATGCAAAAAACTGACTTGACATGTTTAGCCTAATATACTGGCTTAATTATTTGATAAAATTGACTTACATATCTAATACTAAACTGAATGGTTCCATCACAATAGATGCTAACGAGAATACTGGCTGAAATTAATATACAAGCGAAATGATACAAGTGAATGAAATATGATGGACTTTGTTGCTGGTGTA
>CALYCR020002694.1:0-51537 GCA_944470395.2 Schistosoma turkestanicum
AATAATTCGGTCACCGAACATAATGCATGAGTTGATAATAGTGAGTGAATCGCGCCGGCGGAAATATTGTTGCAGTTCTCCTTGTAGACGACGATTTGGCCACTTTGAGAGGATATAATCTTTGACTTCTTGTAGCTTCTTTAATAGCTTTGAATGTAACTGGTAGACCATCTACTGCGTATTTCGACACTCGATGTACTTCTGACTCAATCGCGGCCATCAAGATATCTTCTTTCTGATTCGCTTGAAGACCAATGAGTCTTGACAAAGCGTCAGCTTGTCCAAAATAAATAGTAAGTTGGTACTTAGTTTTGAAGTCGTAGCCCAATAATGTGGTTCCTCATCGTTGCAATTTGTTCGCCGTATAAACTGCGATCCCTTTCTTTGACCCAAATATGGCTAGCAGCGGCTTATGATCAGTCAAGAGTGTGAAGCTGCGTCCAATTATCATCTTGTGAAATTTTCTTACGCCAAATTTATTGACAAAGCTTCTTTCTCAATCTGACTATATTTACGTTCTGTTGTGGTTAAATACCTTGCTGCATGCGAGGTTGCCTTCTCTGACCCATCAGGCATGATGTGCGTAATGCTTGATCCAATGCCGTAGCTTGAAGCATCTGACGCTAATACAATAGGGAGGGATGGTTCATGGTGTTTCAGCGGCAGTTCCGAGAGTAGCAGTTTTTTAATCTCCTCGAAAGCAGTTTGACAACTATTGGACCAACACCACTTTACGTTCTTTGCTAAAAGACTGTTTAATCGGGCACGTAGACGACAAAGGTCAGGGATAAAAGTTCCATAATGACTAACGAGTCCCAGAAAGGATCGAAGTGTAGAAACATCTGTCGGTCCCGGCATTTCCTTCAAAGCTTGAGTGTTTTCTTGGTCTGGTTTTCTCCCGTCCTAATCGATAATAAAACCCACGCAGCCCTACACTCTGCATGAAAATGTCGCATTTTTCCAAACGAAGCCGGAATCCATATTCAGCTATTCTTGATAGCACCTGGTCGAGCTTCTTTTCTAAGTCTATTATATCAACGCCCATAAATATTATGTCATCCACGTAAGCTGCAACGCCAGGGAGATCATGTAGCATAGTATCCATCACCTGTTGAAATATGGAGGGCGAGGTATTTACTCCAAAAGGTAACCGATCATATGTGAATAGGACCTTATGTGTGGTAATAGTAAGCAGATCTTTACTTTCATCAGCGACAGGAATCTGTAAATAAGCTTCCGATAAATCCAATTTTGCAAACACGTTGCCTTCATTAAGCTTAGCGAAAAGATCCTCAGGTATATGCAAGGGATACTGGTGGGATTCTAGAGCATCATTCAGTCCTGTAGAATAATCAGCACATAGACGGACACTTACGTCTGACTACTTGACCACCACATTCGGTGCAGCCCATTTGAAGAAACTTACAGGTTCAATAACACCCACTTTTTGAAGTTGTTCCATTTCTTGTTCAACTACTTGGAGAGAAGCATAAAGTACAGGTCTTTTTGGTCAGAAAACAGGAATAGCTGATGACTTGAGTCAGTAGTGCTTTGGCTTTGATACATTCGCCTAGCGCTTTCCAAAATACTTCATGATGCCTTTTTACAATGGCATTTCTCAGATTTGACTCTAAAGGGTTATTGATTCTAACTCGGCTGCAGATGTTGTTGATAGAATGGTCTGTTAATTTTAATGCATCTATGAGATCCAACCCCAATAAATCAAGATCTGTGTTCTTAGTTAGGTATATAGTTGCATTCGTTGTTGCCTCATTTTTTTGAGACAGTGCACAATATTTCTCCAACAATATTTAACTTACCACCAGATGCGCTGTGTGCTAATTGCTTCGTTTGGTGAACTGTAGGTCTTTCAATTTTCTCCCAAATTTTTGGACTGATAAGGGTGATATCAGATGCTAAGTCAAGTTGAAGACAGAAACGGTGTGAATTCATATCCAAAGTCACATACTTTCTTCTGTGGTAAATTGCTGTCTGGTTATGAGACACCAATACATTGTTTGTCTTACAAGATCCGTATTTTTTAGAATACACTTTTGCGGAATAATGTCTGCGAGTTTTTTTCCTACATCGAGATTCATTGTGACGCTTTTTGTGACATTGAGTGCAAACATAATCTTTGTATGGACAAAACTTCCTGTAGTGCCAACCTCCACATGACTAGTATGGATATGAGTGCTGGTTGGCTGTCCTCTTGTGATGCTATTGTTAGCCGGAATTTTTCTTTTCACTAACGGCATGCACGTATGATGCACGGCCATTGTTTTCGACCATGGAGTTTTCATGCTTCAAATTTACTAATCTCTGACACTCTTCAGTTATTTCTTGAAGCGAGATGTTTGGGCACTGCTCAATTTTACTTAAGATTCCGGTTCTTATATCAGCATCTTCGGGAGATTGTAAGCTGCACACAAACACAAGGCACTCAAACTGATCTTCCGTCATTGATGATAATTTAAATCGTTCGCATTCACGATTGACTAAGCCGGTGTGCTTTACCCAGTCATCTTCATTTGACTTGGTTATTTTGAGGCATCGATAACGAATATTTAAGAGAAATGACTGTTCAGAGAAGATTTGCGACAGCGTTTCAATTGCAGCATCAAAAGAGAAATCTCGTGGGTTCTTTGAAAAGAATAAATCACAAGAACCTTCGTGTTCGATTGAGCCGAGCTTTCTCAAGAGGATTCTGACTTTGGTTGCGTCATCAAGATTGTTGAGGTCGATCTTGAACAAATCCTCATACTTCTTGAACCAAGACTCGAAAGTCACACCAGCAAGGCGATCAAAATGAAATTCATGAATGGAATTAATTATCGAGTCTGCATGTCGATTATATGAGTCGTCTGTAATATCTATGTGATTCAAATTCATTTGGTTCATTAACAACTCCAACATGCGTTCCTGGAACTGTTCATATCGTTTTCCTTGAAGTTCCGGTAAAGATTCAATCTGTTCAAGGGTAATTGGCATTGTCATTTGAACACTCCGTCGCCACTTTTGTGTTTTCTGCTTGATGTAACGCCAACCACTGTATTATTGACCCATGAACGTTAGACTCCCACCGTTCAAAAATAAGAAGACGGAGGACGTTGGAGAACACTTATTAATAGAATCAAAAAGATGCAATCAAGCATGCGTATTTATACAATTTTACATATAATCGATATTGTCGTATAAATATTTGAATATTAAATCCAATAATTCATCGATCGACTTCCTTTGAAATATTTAAGCATTTAATCGATAAGTTCATCAATCCCCAATGTGCGTGGCTTTCTTCTCGATGGGCTATCGCAGCATTATCCTCACTAGCTGCAGCCGCATACGTAGTAGTTCTCTACTAATCACATCTACTCGACTCAAGGGCAGTGTCCAAAGTTACTCGATCAACATTACTCACCTAACCAAGAATGTCATTCAACTCATCGGTATGATCACTGTCGTTAGTGATCATCCTTAAAATGATAGTACAAGTTATTGTTGGTGGAGTGCGATGGCTGATCAATAACATACTCGATCTCTCATGCTAAATATTGAAAATGACAGCATGTCCCTGGTACCCAAAATTATACTCGTTGCGCACAAATCACTGAATTTTAACCCTCTCGGTAATGCCATTATTGAGGCTGCGCTTTTGCCACCATCGCCAACATTCTTCACACCCAAATATCCAATTTCGTCTTGAACTGAAGTGCTTGATGAAGCTACATTAATAGCAGCAACTGGAGACACCGCACCACCTACTGTGGTTTTGCCTTGGTTACAATCGCCTTTGTTATTCACATCTCTCACATCAATAATAGTCACACGAGGTTGAACTTCATTCTTGTCGTTGTTGTTATCCACAGCGATGTCAACACTCTTCACAGTTATGGACGAACGGCGAGATACTAGACATGCAGGGTTTAAGGGCAGGCTACAACTGCTGCCACTTACACTATCATTAATGATATGAGCACTTGGACTAGTATGCGAACGTCCATCATTTTAACGCAAAGAAACACCAGCAGGATATGCCACGACGCTATTACTTTCCACTTCACTATGACGATACTCCGTAGGACTAGGTACATTAGTTCGCAGACATCCTGTTTGGTTTTCACTTAAGGCAAAAGCCATCGTTATGACTGATGTCTCTGCATCGATGTTGGCTATATGAATGGTTTCGCACATCGTGTGGTGCGCAACAGTGTCAACAAGTAGCAAATGGATTTGCTTCCGTTTTCCGAGCTCAGCTTAATTGAGACGGAGAAGACGCACATTCATTAAATCATCTCTCTTTGCGAAATCAACTTTTGAAACGTTTTTGATAATGCCTAATCCATGTATAAAATGATATACTGGCATCAGTGTTATGAAGAAACTCTGAAATTACAGTGGTCATATAATCAACTGATTAAGGAATAGTCGGTGTAAATGTAACCTGAGAAGAGGTGTGCTGCTGAGTATGTATCTACATCAACTTACAAACTTACTTACGCCTGTTACCCCAATGGAACATAGGCCGCCCACCAGTTTTCTCCTACCAACTCTGTCCTGGGCTTCCCTCTCCAGTTCTGTCCAATGTTTGTTCTTTCCTCTCATATCTTTCTCTATTTCGCGGCGTAGTGTGTTCTTTGACCTCCATTTTTTCCTTTTGCCTTGAGAGTTCCATGTGAGGGCTTGTCTCGTGACGCAGTTAGGTGCATTCCGCAATGTATGTCCTATCCACTTCCAACGCTTCTCCATCATTGGAATCTGGTTTGTTTCCTCCCACAGTTCGTTGTTGCTGATGGTGTCTGGCCAACAAATACGAAGTATTTTGCGTAGACAACTGTTCATAAACACTTATATCTTCTGGATGATGGCTTTCGTAGTTCTGCAAGTTTCCGCTCCATACAGTAGAACTGTCTTCACATTTGTATTGAAAATCCTGATTTAGGTTTTGGTTGTAAGTTGTTTGGAGTTCCAGATAGTTTTCAACTGCAGAATGGCAGTCCTTGCTTTGCCAATCCACGTTCTCACATCTGCATCCGATCTACCTTTCTCGTCGATGATGCTGCCCAGATATGTAAAGTTATTAACGTCTTCGAAAGCATCTCCATCAAGAGTGATTTGGTTGGTGCATGTTGTGTTGCATCGGAGAATTTTGGTTTTTCCTTTATCTATGTTGAGACCTACCTACGAAGTCCTTCATTCTGTTTAACAATACTCTGTTAAAGACTTTGCCTGTTATTGAAAGAAGAGTGATGCCTCTGTATTTCTCCTACTTGCTCAGGTCGCCTTTCTTTGGTATTTTGATCAGGTCTCCGTCTTTCGAATCTGATGGTACTTGCTCCTCATCCCAAATATTCCTATAGAGGATGTGAAATATTTTCGCTGTTGCTTCTACATCTGCTTCCATTGCCTCTGCCGGAATGTTGTCTGGTCCTGCTGCTTTGCCGTTCTTGATTTATCTGATGGCCATACTGATCTCCTCAATCGTGAGTGCGCCTATATTAGGTGTGAGGTCCGTTGATGCTGCTTTGATGTTGGGTGGGTTCAGTGGAGCTGGTCGATTCAGTAGTTCCTTAAAGTGCTCTACCCACCTATTTCGCTGTTCGTCAGTGTTGCTGATTATTTTCCCTTCCTTGCTTTTCACTGGTCGTTCTGGTTGACGATAGTTTCCGGCGAGCTTCTTTGTTGTTTCGTACAATTGTCTCATGTTTCCTTCACTTGCAGCCTTTTCCGCCGTCATTGCTAGATCTTCCACGTATATTC
The DNA here is from genome assembly GCA_944470395.2 of Schistosoma turkestanicum. Taxonomy (NCBI): domain Eukaryota; kingdom Metazoa; phylum Platyhelminthes; class Trematoda; order Strigeidida; family Schistosomatidae; genus Schistosoma; species Schistosoma turkestanicum. The sequence goes on from CALYCR020002694.1 coordinate 5,761, forward strand.
GTTTGTCAGCTCTGATGCTATTCTTCACTTCCCTGTTTGCTTCTGTGTATGCAGCTTGTGCGGTAACTTTCTCTGCTCTTATTTGGCTGACATTGATTGCTGCCTTCTTCTTCCTCCTTTCTTGATTTTTTTCAAGAGTACCAACAGAGATCCATTCCTTGTGATGGTGCTTCTTGCGATCAAGGACGTCCTGACATGTTGAAGTGATTGACTTCTTAATCCCTTTCCAATTGTTCTCCAATGTTGCTTCCTCTCCATTGAGTATATCGTGCAAGGTCTGAAACTTATTGGTGATGGCTATCTTGAATTTTTTGAGTTTTACGGTATCTTGAAGAAAGGCTGTATTAAAATTGTGTGATGTTGTCTGCCCCGTTGTCCAGTGCTCCTTTGGTTTCAGTTTCATTTTGGCGGTCAACAAGTGGTGATCTGAGGTTCTATCAGCTCCTCTATTGCTTCCAACATCCTACGTGGTCCTTTTGAACGTTTTGTTGATACAGATATGGTCAATTTGGTTTTGAGTAGTGTGGTCCGGTGAATTCCATGTGGCTTTTTGTATGCGTTTGTGCGGGAATATTGTGCCACCGATGATCAACTTGTTGAAGGAACACAGGTTTTTGTTTCTTTCTCCCAGTCCATGTCGTCTGATGATGTCTTCATATCCAGTGTTGTCCATTCCAACCTTGGCATTCAGGTCTCCCATAAGAATTGTCAAATCCTTTGGTGAGCGTTTCTCGACGATTGACTGAAGTCTTTCGTAGAATCTATCTCTAACGTCGTCATTGTAGTCGTCAGTAGGTGCATATCTTTGAATGACGTTCATTGTAATGTCCTCTTTCTTTGTTTTGAAGGATGCTTTGATGATCCTTGGTCCATGAGATTCCCATCCTATCAGTGCCTTTTGTGCATGTTTGGACAGCATCAGTGCAACTCCTTGTGTATGTGAAACATTTTCCTCTTCATGATCAGAGTATGACAGCAATTCCCTTGAAGCAAGTCTCAGTTGTCCTACCTGTGTCCAATGCGTTTCACTGATGCCGGGGACCTCGAGGTTGTATCTTTACATTTCTGCCGCAACTTGAAATAGTCTTCCAGTCTACCACAATGAACGAACGTTCCATGTACCTAAAAAAATGGTTGCTGTGCATGTCAAAAGAGACATTGGCAGAAGGAATTCGGCTTTCATCACGAGACGTCATAATTCTTCTTCCAACTACCAAGGCAGAGTAAAAATTATGTTTTGAATTATGTTTTGAATTATGTTATGAATTATGTTTCCTGGTTAGCGATTTTTGACAAGTGAGATTTCAACGGAATGGGGTCGCCAACCCCACGTCCGACACAAATAATTTATCCGGGATTCGGACCGGCAGTAGCCCAAAAAGATATACTGGCGTAGTTGTATCTATATCAAGATCATCTAATATTCAAACAATTTACTGAATTGAGCTGCGTCTATCATAATTCACCAGGTGGTTTGTTGAAATGCCGTCTCCAGATATGCTTAAACTATGACAAGTTCACCATAGACGACAAAAGAAAACAAACAATGAACCCGCGTCCAGGTAGTCTACTGAGATATTATGATTAGGCTATTTCTGTATAGTAAAACATCACCCTACCAAAAACCATGAATAAAACAATCCTCCGACTCTCTCGTTGAACTGCGCTATTGCAAACAAAATGAAATAATTACAAGTGTTTGAGTAACTTGCGCAGACAAACATCTGTATTTTAATATCTGATTGTGTATTATAACCTGCGCCACATTCATTTTCCAAATGTCTTTCGAATAATAAACAACCGAACTTGATGATGTTGTATTCTATGATTTCAATTATTTGTCAAAAATTTTCCGTTGACATTCGAATATACTGAAATAGTATGGTGCCTAAGATCGTTTACAACCATAATTCATGATACTGGGAGCAAACTGATAACTGATTTTATATAAATAATGTAAACTATCATACTGGAAAACCGTTGTTCCTCAAAATGTTTCTGAACGCTATTCAATGTCTTTGATTTGTCTGATATATGGAGATTGACGTATTCAAGCACGAAGAACTATGTCGAATGATGATATTTCTAGCGCATTTTAAGCAGCTGTCATGCATATAGCTGTAAGACTAGGTTGAATTTCCCACTAATTAAGTTCCAGACCGTCATTGTCGGCTCCCAGATCCGCCTTTCTTACATTGCAGATATGAGCTTTATTTGGGTGAATACTGTAGAATCTTTTTTGAATGTTTTGCTTTTTAGAAAATCCCTCCATGTATATGTATATTTGTGTTATGATATGACTGACTCTTTCTGTTGATATTATGGTACTCTATTTGATTCCATTTTTATATTTTATCATTATATTTTGTTATTGTTTCTATATCTTGTACTTATATTGGCGTTTTTATGTTTGCTTCTGAACTGTACATATGTTGTTTAAATTTGATATTTATTATGGCTACAGACAAATTTGGATTCGTTACATCGACAGTACGGACTGGAAGCGCTTATTCTTCCAGAAACGGATACTCACCGCGGTAAATTGGATTTCGAAAGTGTAATATTGTTGGGTAATTTTCTATAGTTCCATTTTATGTTGAATGAGGACCGTTTTTTCCCAGAATTATTGTGTTTTGATTTCGGATCTGGGACAGCGCGTATCAACCTGCACCTACTGGAAACAAAGCAAACTGCTAGGGTAGAAAATTCATCTGTAACTACCAACTGTGAAATCAGTAGGTCCTCGTAAAATACCCGTTCTCGAGAATATCTTGTCTTCTCGCCTTTCTATTCATGACCATGAACGACGGACAACAATAACCTATTGTAACACTTTAACGTCGATATTCCGTCTGTCTAGCGATTCAGGTGAACTAGTAAAAGTTTCAAGCATTATAATTGAAGATCATTTCATATATCTTCTTCAAGTCTAATCCTTTCACTCTTCTGGTATAAAAGTGAAAATTTGTCTTGTTTTCTCAATATGAAATACAGAACTGTTTGATATCTCATCGTATCATTGTGTGTAACATACTGAACAATTTTCAGCACAAAATATGTACTTCACAGCTGATTGGTATAGAAAAGAATAACGTTTACACTCACTATATTATTTTTCTGCTTGACACTCTGTTCCGACTTTTATTGACTTATGATTAACAACATATAACTTTTCTATATGTACCTTAAACGGATTCACGTAAACTGTTTGAAAATGTTTGATAACAAGTCAACTCAACTGTTCTACTACTTCTAACTAATAAATAACCTAAATGAAACTTACTACTACCAAATATAGAAGAAATAAGCGAATATATTTCCACCTCACTGTAGACGACATAACAAAAGATTAATGAAACGATGTCTTGCCTCGTCTACAATTAATTTAAGTGTACCAACATTTCATCTTGCATAAAACCGTAAGATAATGGACGATTTACCACAATTATTTATTTATATATTGAATCGAGTATTCCAAGTCAACCTCAACTTTTAGAAATTATTTACCGTTTCATTTGTGGCTTTGTACAATTCGAGGTCTGCTACGCCTTGTAGGTCGTCTCAAGCCAGTTAACCCTCTATGTCTCTTTCTTACAATAATTAGTTCCGATGAATTGAAGAACGGTCGAAAATAGAATTCTTCTGCACGGACGCCGAATGTAGTGCAGTTCATATGTGCAAATGATCTGTTAAAACAAAACCGTACTTACATGATATTGTGATGACTGGCACGCTGATAAAAGGTCACGAAGTCATGGAATTAAAAAATGAAAATCTTGTAAAAAAGCTACATCAGAATATTTCTTTCTATCTTTTATCCTTTCAAAATTCAGAAGTGCTTATAAACAAAAAATGTCATACAGACTATTTTGTGAATATTGAGTGACCAGTGTTATAAAATGTCACATATAGGCGTTCAAAACAAAATGTAATTAGCTAAAGAAATGTGGAAGAGAAACCTACTTTTCCGCGTGCTTGCTTGCATAATAACCAAGCTGGAAACTGTATCCTTTCATCAGTACGTTTCGAAAGTATGTTCGCTATGTAAATGAAACAATAAAATACACTTCTATTGACTGTTTATACCTATGTTGAAATATTTCTTTGAAATGACTGTAAACACAAGATCAGTTTACACTCTGTACTAGTAAAGTGAGATAAATAAGTAATTTGTTCATACCTGTTGACATATAAGCTTACATTATATAATGTTCGATTGCTCAGAACGATGTTATTGCGTCTCAGTCTGCTGTAATAAATTAAATGAAAAAAAACATTCAAATGATTTTCACATATCTCATCCTGTTTAACGTCTCATACACACAGTCTGGCTTTCGTTGATGGATATCATTTTATTTTGACAAATTTATGTGAGAAATTGAGTAGAGCAAGCATGTGTTCTTGGCTTTCATCGAATTCGTAACGTTGCTGTATGAGTTCATCTACTGGTAGCAAGTTTTGGACATTCAGATTTTTCGAAGTATCATCCTACTGTCATGAAAACGGCTTCACAAACAAGCATTTACGTGTGAGAAGTGGATTTATCAAATCAGATCATGTTCGATAGTTCTATTCGAATAACAGATTTATCATTTACGTTACACTTTGGACAAGATGGTGGAATGAACCGACGTAGTTTGATTGCCTAGATTGGTTGAGTACAAATCTCCAAAGTAAGTAAGTGGTTAACATTATTGATTGGTTTTGGCATCAATTACAATAAATTAGCTTCACGTCACAATCAGTCATTGATGAAACTACCCACCGAATAAATAAAACTTATGATAATAAGAATTATATCACATACTTCAAAAGATCTGTTCTGTTACAAAGTTCAAGAGCAGCTTTAAAGTAACCCTCGACGCTTACCCTGTGAAAGACAGTTGATTGATGCGAGTCATGTTCAGTTTATTGTGAATGCGGACATTTATCTACATTTACTGAGAACTTGTGTAAAATGTAGTGACTGAATGTGACGTATATGACCGGATACACGCTGCATTACTACACATCCTAAACGTGAATAACATGATGAATATGTAGTGCCTCCACATATATTTCAGTTCTCTTACATCTAACTTGGTTAAGCCCTTTCGATTAATTCATTTAACCAAGCCATTCGCATAGCAACAACTCATATGTGCCATTGATATTTTTTATTATCTGGTTTGTATGAGCTTATCCGACTGAGCATTGCTTACGCTTACGCACTTACTCATCCTTTTTGCTTTAATGTTAATCTCGTAATTTTTCCATGAACTCACATGATTTGTATCGCTTGTCATTTGACCTTGTCAATCATTCGTCGCTTTTATTCATGTGTGTGCATACCTATTTCGCTTGTCATATGTCTGTCTTATTTTTATCTGACTATATATTCTTAGTCATACTCTATCTTTTTGAGTTGGCTCACTAGCCTTCTCCTATTCGCTTCTTCAATTCGCTATGTGGTGTGCCTCGAATAAACGTATACGATACTTGGAGTTGGTCTTCTGATTTATAAACGGAGCTATAAGAACACGCAGTAAATCGGCACACCTCAAATATTAGCACGCTGGAATATTGCAACTATTGCCTTTTAAATAAGAGCGCGTTTCTTGCTCCTACTTGGTTATGTTAGAGCAACATCCTCAAGACTACAATGATTCACGTGAGTCAGTAATTGAGTTCGGTCTTTTTCGACACTAGTCAGTCTGCTTACAAATGACAATACGAAGGGATATTACCACGTCATTTATTCACGCTCAAACGAGATATGCCTTTGCAAATTACATTTGTGCCTTGAAATCATAGCTTTAATTTTGAAAAATGTTATGAATGATGTTTCCATGAAGTCACTAAAAATACGTGTTCCGAAATTTCAGACGACGTATTTGTATACTTAAGAAATCTGTGTTTTGCTTCTAAAACTGGGTTAAAATACATTTACATGCAATGTTACCAAAATATTTCTAACAGAGAAGAATTTCTTAAACAGGGCCGTTTGTGATCTAATTCTGGTCTCAATGGCTGAAAAACATGAGTTTTCTTGTAAGTTAGGTATCTCTCAACAATTTTTCAAAGTGCAATGTCATTGAATTTTAGGTATCAACGGTATTTATCCAAAATGTTTTTTCGGAATTCGTCAGCAAAGCTCAGATTCTCTTTTGATTGTTGTTATGGTGTATATTCTTACTTATCAGTACTCCCCTACGTTATCAGTTTAAACAATGACGAAACTGAAAGTGTGCCATTGTTAAGGGAAGCGCATTGAATAATCAACAATGTTACATATTCTGAATATTTTTATGTATAAACAACATCAAAATGAAGCTAGTTCAATAGATTTTTTATTTTTGCGCTTACACCAACAAATAGTTAATTGAAGATTTTCTCCTTTCACTTCCTAATCCAGCATGTCAATGACATGAGTCAATTCAAAATTATAATGAAATGTGTCTCACGTTTTGCGATTACTGTGGAAGCCTATGATTTAACCAGTGAATACTAGTTCAACCAAATTTTCTTTAGTTATTCAGCTGTCGCATATATGAAATGCACATGGAATAACAGTAATAGATAAATATTTTCTTGAAATAGTATTTCCTATTTTAATAAATAACGGAAGAACTACATGGAAACAAAAATAATTGACAAACGTAAAACCCGATTGTACGGTACGGCTGATTATCAAAATAATGGTCATTTCACGGTGACATTATGACGTTGTAAAAATTTACACGTTTTCTCATTCTACAACAGGTAGTAAATCGTCGAACAGAGCAACTAGTTCAAAATATTCTGCAGATAGAATAACGTGATATGCAAAATAATGAATTGTTTGTTGAACATTAAAGATTTATGTACATGATTACAGGATTGAGTACTTTTAAAATGTGAACTGAGATTTTATTCATTATCGGGCTAGCCGATTTACGTAAGACAGAAGTATATTTAGTCAAGGCTCACCAACTACTTGGTAATCAGGTTCATCAATTTATGCAATCTGTGTTAAGTTCGCCTTCTGGCTCATCGATTCTGTGATGGTCGAAATTTTAAATTTGCATAAAATTCCTACAATGTACATCTTGATAACCGCCATTAGATAACGACGAGCGGTGTATACATCAAAAAAGAGTTGAAGACATTTGTGATAGCTTCTCAATAACCACAAAACCACAGGCGCTCGTAGCGAGAGTGAAATGATTCACTAGTTTCGACCAACATAATTCATTACCATCAACCACAAATATTTTTGACGCAAGATTGCCTTCATAGTAAACTGCTTATCAGTACAACTTCTTCATAAACATTCGTGAATGAAAATAACGTTTGCTGCTGATCCTTAAATAGTGAGCGATTGCAGAAAATTCATTTCAAGTAAATACGTTATATGAAATGCCAGATGACCAATTATAGTTTGCGTAGATGTCGAAGTATTTTTTTTAATAAAATTGATATGTGTAAATGTATTTCTACAGTGGCCGTCCCAATTGGTTCCAATAGAGGCACTCCTGTACGCTTTTCCCAGTTCCGGGTCCCAACGAATTCAAAAAGGACAAAATTCTAGGAGAAAACGTCTCTGTATTAGTTAAAAAATGGAAATACAAAGCATTACGGATTTAGTGCTTCTTCCAGTGTAAAGTTACTCCGCAGAGTATCCGACACAATAACAATAAGTGACGCTTAGTCCAGCGGCCACTGCGTCCGTCCAAAAATGTGGCGGTAGCCATATTATATCAAATTTAAACAACATATGTACAGTTCAGAAGCAAACACAAAAACTTCAATATAAGTACAAAAAATAGAAAGAATAACAATATACAATGATAAAATCTCAAATTGGAATCAAATAAAATACCATGGAGGGATTTTCCAAAAAACAAAACATTCAAAAAGGAATCTACAATATGCATCAACGTCTTCTTCAATATCACTTGATTCAGCGATCTTAAACAATATATAACAAACATGTGCATAAATGTGAGAAAAATTGTAAAATGAAAATTGTATAATATTGAGAACGATAAGTATTCAAGAAAGACTGTGAATAGATTTTGATAGTAATACTAATCGTGAGTAATTAATAAGACTTTATTCGGTCAAACGGCTGTTAAAAGTTTTAAATTCTGATGGAGGTATTTGATAACTGGTTCTGTTAATCACCACATATAAGAAAGACTTTGTTTAACCACACCAGTCTGTTATAATGAGTGTTATGCAATAATAATATGAAAAACAATCTCAGAATGTATATCTCAGTCCATCATTATCATATCATAGGATGAGATTGTATCATACACTCGCATAGCATCCCACCATTATATCGTTGGCTGATTTTGAGTCTTCAGTTATCTAGTATTTCATTTATATCGGAGAACAACCTACGATAACTGTCATTTCTGAATACAATATGAATACTTAGCAAAAAGTAATTTTCCGGTTAGTTACTTCGGTACATCTTGCTACAAGTCAAATAATCGGTCATTCGATTATTCGCAATAATTATGTTTCGTGTAATGTAAGTAAAAAGAGAGCAGAAATAATTGAACCGACGACACTGAAATCAGCAGAAACAACATGCAAATTCGATTATTTGCTACTACAAAGTATTTGATGTTGTACCGATTCTGAAATGTCATCCACAACATACCATTTCTAAATGACAACTGATAACCTGACCTGATGTTCGATAGTTGCGTTTGACTAAAACTCTGTTTTTATCTACGATTATCATTTTATCACTTGAAAATCTTCTTCTTAGCATACGAAATATCATATCAAGTGTGCGAACGTGAATGAGCATTGCTGACGTATCCCACTCTATGAAAAAAATGACGGCATGAACTGGCTTAGAGATTTTTGCATCATATATTCATTATTTAAATCGGATAAATCGACGATTTCATTACATATTGTTATGTCATGTTGTCATCCATTACTAACGCAGCTCGTTTGTATTGAAGTTTAAAAACCACGTTTCTATGCTATAATGTTTAACGCAGGTTCATATGACCAAACGTCCATTTTCTTGGGTCAGATCAACATTCACGTTTTGTGATAATTATGAAATTGCCACCTTTTTACTAATCAATTCATTTTTACTCGTATTTTTATTACTGATTACTCCTACAAACGTTGATGAGCGCGTGACGTTACAATCCATGTTATCATTATGTTATTTATACTGACGTTTTATTAAACCAGACACATATTCGTATCTCATATCGATCTATGCTTAACAATACGGAGGTTAGACTAGTGGTAATTTAAATTATGCGCTTCGTAAAATAAAATCGTTGTACAAGAAACATTTCGGTTATCAGGCTAGAGCGATTCGTCACACATTCTGACACATTAACTGTCAACTTTTGCGCACTTAAATTTATATTATCAGTCATTGTCTGAAAGCACACTTGATCTAAATCATCGACAAGAACAGTTTGATGGAGCCATATTTTCAAAACATAACCTCATATAGGACGACATCACAGAAAAATTACTGAGTGGTTTTCTTTATTCAGGCATTAAGAATAATCGCAGTCTGAGTAGTGCAAACTGCTTTTCGGAGGAGCTGTTATTCAAAATAATAAACTAGTTCAGATATTCCGTTTCGTCGTTTATGGCAACATTCTTGCAACCTAAAAGCTGTATTTGACTTCAAGCTTATTTCGTATATCATCTCCATACTTGTAAAACGATCTAGTACAAAGCAATCAGACACCGCAGCCGGTCAGAATTTCTTTTGTCCTCGCCTCGATGAATTCATATTTAGAACAACAAATTTAAGCTGACAATATTGTTTTGGGTTAGATCGTCATCAGGCTTCACTCTAATTTACATGAATATTTGTACGTAAATGTTCAAGTATTCACGGCAATTTGAATGATAATCATAATTAAATGAAAAAGATCACGCGACTACATATAACAGGCAAAACTTCAAGTGGATAGAAGGAAGAAAGGTGTTCTGACAGCAGTAAGAAAATTAAAAAATATGATAACTAAAGTTTTATCAATGGTAGGTCGAAGGAGGATAAATAGACTTCAAATAAACATAAGAAACATCAAAACCACCACGTAATAAGCCAGTATGTCAATATGTCAGTCGCTTGTTATTCCTACACGTTTAGCTTAGTCTGGCTTCCAACAAATATAGTAATCTTTCTTTCATCATAACTTATATAATTTAATTACTGAAATGTTGGTTTCATTTTTTTCATGATAGATAGTTTAGTTTATTTAAGTTTAATCATTTATTGTCACTTTGACATCCTCAGATTAAGTGAATTTATATCCAGATAATAAGTTGCGATTACACGTGCAATTTCAGCACACTTGTTACAAGTTTCGAAATGTACAAACGTTACTACGAATTAACAGCAAGTTCTTTCGATATCATTTTGTTTTCCTGTTATTAAGCTCCCGATACCTAAAGGATTGACATCTTTCACAATTCATGGACTGTGGTAAGATAATATTTTGATGTTACATCGGGCGAATGTTTCTGTAGTAGTAAATGCTATACATTCGAGTGATAAATTTGTTAATTGTACAAGGAATCTGAACCACAATGAAACGTCTACATTTTGATCGCATGAATGAGCGTAGAGTAGTCAGCTCATTAATTAAAACTAACATTAATTGTAGAATGACAGTTGAAGTAGAATTTCGGTGCCGCTATTTCATGTAAATAAGTGGAACGTCAATGACAGTGATGACATATCATATGTTATGAAGTCAAGTGAGCTTGCATGTAGTCGTATTAAAATATTTCGCTGAAGATGAATAGCATATGTGACGTGCACTCATCTACCAAATTACCACAAATTCTTTAGATTTTACATGTATAAGCTGGATCTGATTAAATATATTCAACGATTATACTTAAAATGTGCTGAATTATAAAAAGGCTATTGAATGAATTGGTAAACGCAGTAGGAAGTTTGCGAAAACTTAGGAATACTTTTTAAAATTATTGCTTTTCTTGAAACATTGAAAATGATTAGAATTGGACACAAATGTAATTTTTAAAAGCATTTCTCGTTTGAGCGTAAATAAATGACTTGGTAATATCCGTTCGTATTGTCATTTGTGAGCAGACTGACTTGTATCGAAAATGACGGAACTAAATTACTGACTCACGTGAATCATTGTAGTCTTGAGGAAGTTGCTCTAACATAACCAAGTAGGAGCAAGAAACGCGCTCTTATTTAAAAGGCAATAGTTGCAATATTCCAGGGTGCTAATATTCATCATGTTATTCACGTTTAGGATGTGTAGTAATGCAGCGTGTATCCGGTCATATACGTCACATTCAGTCACTACATTTTACACAAGTTCTCAGTAAATGTAGATAAATGTCCGCATTCACAATAAACTGAACATGACTCGCATCAATCAACTGTCTTTCACAGGGTAAGCGTCGAGGGTTACTTTAAAGCTGCTCTTGAACTTTGTAACAGAACAGATCTTTTGAAGTATGTGATATAATTCTTATTATCATAAGTTTTATTTATTCGGTGGGTAGTTTCATCAATGACTGATTGTGACGTGAAGCTAATTTATTGTAATTGATGCCAAAACCAATCAATAATGTTAACCACTTACTTACTTTGGAGATTTGTACTCAACCAATCTAGGCAATCAAACTACGTCGGTTCATTCCACCATCTTGTCCAAAGTGTAACGTAAATGATAAATCTGTTATTCGAATAGAACCATCGAACATGATCTGATTTGATAAATCCACTTCTCACACGTAAATGCTTGTTTGTGAAGCCGTTTTCATGACAGTAGGATGATACTTCGAAAAATCTGAATGTCCAAAACTTGCTACCAGTAGATGAACTCATACAGCAACGTTACGAATTCGATGAAAAGCAGGAACAAATGCTTTCTGTACTCAATTTCTCAAATGAATTTGTCAAAATAAAATGATGTCCATCAACGAAAGCCAGACTGTGTGTATGAGACGATAAATAGGATTAGATATGTGAAAATCATTCGAACAAATTACTTATTTATATCACTTTACTACTACAGAGTGTGAGCTGATCTTGTGTGCCCAATTATATCTCACCTTCCGTCAATCGTCCTTTATTATGTTGATATGTCTAAGTTGTTTTAGCGAAATCGTATAATTCTGGTGATGAGACATTTGGGGATAGCCGTTCGCTAATGTGATCCCGACTAGGTTTTTAGTTTTCCGCTCTTTATCACCTTCGAACATGACACGGTTCACTTTTCTGACAGCTTAAGCTACTGTTCATGGATCATGGATTTGTCAGTAGTCACAGGCGAACAAAGGACATTCCACTCCGTGAGTCAAATGATTTTCAGACTTTGCTTATTTGTGATGATGTAGTACTTTAATGTATCATGGTGTACGTCGTTTTCAGACTTCATCCTGCTACGAATGTCTGCTCTCGTAACGTCAAATTCGGTGCGTTTCGATAAACTTAAAACTAATTATGTAACGTGTTAGCTGGTGTGATTCTACTTTTTGAAGTGAACAATGCTATTTCAAACGTATCCACAAATCTTTGTGCTTGCCTCCTTGAATGCTGCTGTTATGATGTGGAGCGCAAATGCTTGATAGCCAGCGTTTGAATACACTTTTGAAATATGGAACCATTGTCGTATCTAGCATCACATTTTGTATGCGATTTCGAGAGGAAGTTTCAGCGAAAATTTATATGGTTTTGGTTGTTGTCAGTGGCCTGACAAGGAGGATTTCTAGCAAAGTTTAATAAGTTTGTTAACATGAAACTAGCGAAAATATTACCATCATATTAACCGCTAGTTGCTGCCGCATGAGGTTTTGAACCAGCTCGGGGAAATGTTGATCCATTCATATCCCGTTTCTCTAACTACTGAATGCAGTTTTCATTATTTTATTGCGTGGATAACTAAGGTGGAAATGTTCCAGTAGAGATGCGATTATCATTTTTTCCCTATCCGCTAAAAAAGCGTTGTGATAAATCATCTGCTTCACTTAGTTGTTGACTGAGCCGGTATAAGATTTGTAAATCGTACAGCAAAAGTGTTAACATCCGTCGCTGAGGACGATTTGCATAACCGAATTACCACCGGAATATTGCTGGCAGATTCAACTGATCTCAGAGATGCATGGCTTACCGATCGTACGAAAACTTTTGAAAGAAGCGCACAGCACAAACAAGCCCAAGAACTACTTTCACAATGTGCCTGTAATTCTTTTCTGCTGGTGTTTCGTGCGTAATAGCTGCTTTTGACGAATTTCAAAATCAATCAGTGATCACATCGCCTAGTTTTCTTTAATACAACCTAGTGACGACTGAGTTGCTGTGTTTGACTCCAAGCTTATTTTGTATGCTATCCTCATACTTGGAAATCGATTCAGTGGAAATCAATCACACACTACAGCCGATCAGAATTTCTGTTGTTCTCACTTTGATATATTTAAATTTATTGCCATTTCTCATGACATGTGAAGAAAATGAAATATAAGGAGATACCACATGTCCGGTTCACAACAAGCTAACCAATTTGTGAATTCAATCAGTGATCACATCGACTAGTTTCACCGATTCCATTCCTATTCAACATAAGACACCGGTTTATTAAATCAAGCCACAACCACTGAGATACAGAGATATTGTAGAGCTCTGCATTGCTAATTTTGTTTAGTCTTCTGATGAATTTGTTCACTACGTATATTTGCAACACTATTTTACAAAAATATTCGTTTTCTTTTTGTACGTTTCTTCATGTTATAAAATATTGTCAGCTAAGATTTCGTTATCAATAAACGTCAACCAGATTACAATCTATCGTGCTAATTTTTTCTTGCTTTCATGCAATCATTTCAAACCACTGTCACAACTGACAAGCAAGTGATGTCGTTTGTTGTTCGTTGTTGTGCTCAAGCGAACTAAATGATACATCATAACTTTGTGAAATTGAATCAGAAAAGATTGATAGTGTGAAACTTCCAAGATCAGTTGAATTTATTGATTTCCAACAGATTTATATAACCTCTGATTCATTTGAGTGATGAGTAGTCATATGTTTGACGAGCTTCACAGCTACAAGCATGAAAGTTGTTTTAAATGCACTAGAAATTTCATCATTCGAAATATTTCTACGTGCATGAATATGTAGAGGCTCCATATATCAGACAGATCTAGGACATTGCAAAGCGTTCAGAAACATTTTAAGGAACAACGATTTTACATTATGCCAGTTTACATTATGTACATAAAATCAGAAATCAATTGTATTTTCAGTATGAGGAATTATTGTTTGATTTGAACTCAGTTATCATACTTTTTCAGTTTATTCGACTATCAACAACTTCGTAACTAACGTTTCACACAGATGTGAATGATGCAATTCAAACAAATAATAACATCATACTACACACTAACAGCAATTATATTCATCTTGACAAAAGTGCAAACGCGAGGGTATTCTACTTTGACCAGAGTATTAGACAATAATAGTAGATTTTGTTACAAGAATAGAGAGATTATTATTCAGTGAAATATTGTTCAATCAGTCTGTAGCCGGACCAATCAATGTATTATTTCAAAATATCAACAAAGTTATTGAATACAAATATTTATATTGAAATATATCGATTAAATGTAATAAATACAATAAAAATGTAAGGACGTTACTTTACACGGCTGCTTGTGCGCGTTTGGTTATTTTTCGTACGATAAATCCACAATTATAGGAATGTTAGTAATACAAATAATGTAAATATACGTAAGGTAGCATACACGTATGACTGCAGTCTATAAATGTAGACAATATACGTAATAGAATCCAAGTAGCGTATTGATGAACGAATGAGAACATAAGTTGCGTGTAGAAAGTGTATTTGATGGGCTCAGGCATTGACTGCCGTGCTATGTGTACAACAGAACGGAAAAAAACGAGTAGTCAACGTTACTTGTATCCAAAGTAACACACTTGAATAACATGTACAATCATTTTTAGTGTAAATGTAGAAGCAGTCAAAAATTAACAGAAAAATACAAAATATGTTTGTCATACCATCTTCACATAGCTTCCCATAAAGTGACCGGAGGTAACACTGGTTATATTAAAAGAAAAATGTGGGAGTACGGTGTTTCTTTTTATGCAGAATAATAATAAGAAAGATAATACAAGAAAGGGGAGAATGGTATGACATGTACATTATTATTATACGATGCATTAATGTAAAATCGTCATTTTATCAAGTAAACAAATAAATTTTTCACCATTACTACAACACAACCATTTAAATATGTTATATATGGGTTGTTTGCAGAACTCTGCAATTCAACGTTATTGACTTGAATGCGGTGGTAAATGTGGGATACAGTCAATTTACATGAGGCTACAACGTGTTGTTTTTGGCTTGTGTAGCAAACTTATTGCAATGTTGACTGAATAATAATCACTTCGTCAACTTCGAATATTGTTCACTTGTCAAACATGATGCCTCATCGGAAAATGTTTGATAAATAATTGAAGTCATTAAACAGAAGATTATCGAGTTCGGTTGTTTATCTTTCGAAAGACATTTGGAAGATCAATGTAGCGCAGGTTATAATACACAATCAGATATCAAAATACAGAGATTTCTCTGCGAAATTTACTAAGACATTTGTGGTAAGTTCATTTTATTTTAAATAGTGTAGTTCAACGAGAGAATTGGAGGATTGTTTTATTCATAGTTTTCGGTAAGGTGATTTTTTACTATATTCATATCTCAGTAGCCTACCTGGACGCTGGTCCATTGTTTGTTTTCTTTTGACGTCTTAGTTGAACAGGTCATAGTTTGAGCATATATGGAGATGGCATTCTAACAAACGATCTGCTGGATTATGATGGACGCAGCTTAATTAGGTAAATTGTTTGAATAACAGATGATCTTGATGTAGATACATACTCAGCAGCACACTTCTTCTAAAGTTACATCTACACCGGCTATTCCCCAATCAGTTGATGGTATGACCAGTGTTGTTTCATAGTTTATTCATAACCCTGACGCCAGTATTACATTTTATACATGGATAAGGCATTATCATAAACCTTTCAAAAGTTGACTTCGCAAACAGAGATGATTTCATGAAGGTACGTCTTCTCCTTGTAAAACATTGTCCGTCCAAACTCGACCAGTATTGCAACTCCATCCTGCACAGAACTCAAGCGACCGATCATCCTTTGCCACTGTTCAGTCCCTCACCCAACGTTTCGGTGATCAGCACTATGTTTTCAATGCACGTTATCACTGCTAAAAATGGTCATGAATGAATCCAATAAATTCATGACCCCTGCTGCAATTGTCAACCGTGAGTGAGAATAGGCCAAACTCAAATCCCTCACTGATGAGCGATTCCAATTCCTCATATTCGTATGCCGTTAACAATCACGCACATTTCCCGACATCTATTCTTAGATCTTGTACTTATTTAGTCTAATATCTTCCAATCATGTCTCATCACCAGGTGATTGAAAATGCAATACTTCTAATTTCAACAGGCATTTTTGGAGATTGCAAATAGATGCCGCATCTAATGTCGCCCTCCTGTCACGCAAACTTTGGTCCAAATAAGTCAGCGAAAGCTTGTAGCACACAACACAGAAGCCTCATACATCGTGTGGTAATAATTTAGCGTTCATTTTTGTAGATTGCGAATTGATACCGCATGAAATGACGCCGTCCTATAGTTGGTTTTGAGAAGGCAGACGGCACAATTGGTATTCCTATATGTGCCGCCTTCGCCACTGGTCCAAACGCAGCTGTTAAACAACATCATTATTCACTGCAAGGATCAGCAAATCTGTTCAGTATTCTGAATGGCGGAGAACGTTTCTCGCAAACGTCGATCTAGCTGACGTTTATTTGCATGTAGAAGTCGATAAAGCTTCCAAAAACTTGCAAGCAAATGAGAGTAGACGAAGCATCAAATGAGCTGCTATCTATCATTACTCATCGTGATTTGTTGCTGTACAACCCTCTGTCTTTTGGAGATAAAACTACACCATCTATCTCTCAGCAACTACAGGATATCATTCTAACATATATCTTAGGTGTCGAAGCTTAACTCGATGATATTTTATTTGCTGCGAAGACATTATGAAAGCTACGGGAACGCACGATTTTAGTACTACAACACAGCAGTGACAATAGTTTCCAGGTGGGACTAAAATATTTCAGTTTTTATTACGATCAATGAAGTTTTTGAAATTCATCTCTGATCTCGCCGGCCAAAGACCGTATTCTGTGAACATCCGACCTACCTAACTGATAATCACTCACACTTGATTCTCAGAATTACGATCTTTTATTGGATATTTCAGTTATTATACAACGTTTTTACCCTCGATGCATGATATTCGCGCTACCTTGATTTGCGTATTGCAGAAGAACAGCTCTTTGAATTGGATTGAATAGTTTGCCGCGTCTTCTAGTGAACGTGAGTCTATAATTAGCTCGGAAATGAAATTAACAGACAACGTTCCATTTATGTCAATCATCGTAGAATCCGACGCATCAGCATATTCCTTACATTTTCAGACGCGTCAGAATAAGCCGTTATGCATGCATCCCGTACACTAAGCTCAGCAGAAAGGAAATGCATTGAAATAGAGAAAGACGCTCGTACCTTTGCGTTCGTCGTTTCCATAATTTCTGTGAATTCGGAGATTCATAATCATCAAATATCACAAGCCTCTGTGAGCAGTCAATCAGACGTTTTGTCACGACTGAATAATGATCGAGTGACGGCTGGAGAAAACTTGGTAATCGCCTCTCTGTCATTGGACGACCACGCGAAAAGGTTCTAGAACCGCCAACATCATCAATATGGAGCTTAAATATGTCGCTAACGGTTGACTGTTGAAAAGCTTAGAGTGTGAAATGAAGAAATTGTTTGAGCAGCGAGGTTCACTATGAAATATTGTTTGATATTTGTTGAAAGAGTGGTGCTGCCAGGATCCTTCCATGCAAGAGTGCTGAGATAGTTTCATTTCGATCACCGATATGTCAAAATGAAGTCCGTAGCCAGGAGTTATGCCTGCTGGCCTATCATGGATCAACGTGCCACAGCGTGAGCTGAACAGTGTATGAGGTCTCAGCAAGCGTCAAAGATAAATAGCGTCCGGTTTCAGTTCCCAAACTAGATCATTTTGTTCCATGATATGTATAAAATCGATCAAGTTATTATCTATCTTACTGATACAATGATTTCGGTTGAAGAAGGTCCAAGCTAAATTATTATTGATATGATTTGCGACGATGCATATTGTGAATCCACAGAAACAAACATCTATCCTCAGCGGATACTTCAACTACCACGTGTTCACGTTCCAGAGCATAGTTCAACCTGTCACTTCAACTGAGATATACTGGATGGATGTCGTTACCTACAATAAAATTCACAACACTCCAGTTATCTTCGCCTTCTTATCTGAAACGGAATTGTATCATCTACTTTATTCTTCTTTATATCGTAGCATGACGTATAAACTTCATCTAGTTTAACCACAGTAATATATATGTCTCTTCGGAGGCCTAGTCATATGTTATTCGATATTTGATCTCCACAAGAAAAGGAAGATGAATCGTCAATCAATACACACTTGCTGCGAACGGCAGAAATCATGAAGTTTTTGATCCCGATAAACTAACTTTTTGTTCCTCATGTTACGTCTCAGAATCAAAAACCATCCGCACATCAGGAGCATCGTTATCATAAAACACGATGGGGTGGAGTTTACCGACAGAAGGTACTTCACCTTCATCATCAACAAACTGACTTTTATTCGGATGATGTTGGGATAGCCAATCGAGAAGAAAGCCACGCACATTTGGGATTGATGAACTTATCGATTAAATGCTTAAATATTTCAAGGAAGTCGCTCGATGAACTATTAGATTTAATATTCAAATATTTATACGACAATATCGATTATATGTATAATTGTATAAATACGCATGTTTGATTGCATCTTTTTGATTCTGTTAATAAGTGTTCGCCAACGTCCTCCGTCTTCTTATTTTTGAACGGTGGGAGTCTAACGTTCGGTGGTCATTAATACAGCAGAAAACATAAAAGACGTGAAACAGTTATATTTAGAATACCGACACCTCCATCATCTCTATATTTGTAGCAAGGTTTGAAGACAAGATTATGACGATACATTTTTAGTAGTCAGTAAGGCTAGATTGCTCACACTCACTCTCCTACTGCTATTGTAGCAACCACTACGATTCTGATGACTACTTTCTTCACTGCTAGTCATAACATCAGAAACAAACGAATTTCCAGCTTCTCAATCGTAGTAGCATCATGTCGTTCCCCCTGCTCCTCAATTTAGGTAAAGGTATGTGAGCGTAATGTTCGCCCGCTTTGATGTCGATGAGTGTCTTTCGATGGTCCTCGATCACCATTACCCGAAGGAATATAATCAATAATATTATCCTTAGTGACCGCAGCTGCAGAATGAGTAGTTCTCCCCTCATCACATACACTCGACTGTAGTGCAGTGTCCAACTCTACTCGATCAACAATACTTACTTTACTGGGAATGTCATTCATCTGATCTTTAAAATCACTGTTGTTAGTGCCCATCCTGAAGCGTGTAGTAGAAGTCGACGATGGTGGAGTACGACAGGTGGACAGTCACATACTCGATTCCTCATGCTGACTATTTAACACAACAGCATGTCTTTGGAATCCAAAATGACTCATCATTTCGCTGAAGACACTGAATTTTTACCCTCTCAGTAATGTCATTGTTGTGTCTGTTCTTTTGACACCATCGCCTACATTCTCAACACTCAAACATTCGAATGATCAATCGTCTGAACTACTAACAACTAGTCTTGCACGGGTTATTATACATTCAGTTAGGTCAGTGAAGATTAGTTCCGTATGCACCTCAAATCATCTAACTGAGAGGTCTCCCAACGAAACATCATGTAGCAGGGATAAAGGCTTACTATTCTTTTCAAAGGTACTAAAGTCGAAATGAATATAATTGCTGTTAGTGTGTAGTATGATGTTATTATTTGTTTGAATTGCATCATTCACATCTGTGTGAAACGTTAGTTACGAAGTTGTTGATAGTCGAATAAACTGAAAAAGTATGATAACTGAGTTCAAATCAAACAATAATTCCTCATACTGAAAATACAATTGATTTCTGATTTTATGTACATAATGTAAACTGGCATAATGTAAAATCGTTGTTCCTTAAAATGTTTCTGAACGCTTTGCAATGTCCTAGATCTGTCTGATATATGGAGCCTCTACATATTCATGCACGTAGAAATATTTCGAATGATGAAATTTCTAGTGCATTTAAAACAACTTTCATGCTTGTAGCTGTGAAGCTCGTCAAACATATGACTACTCATCACTCAAATGAATCAGAGGTTATATAAATCTGTTGGAAATCAATAAATTCAACTGATCTTGGAAGTTTCACACTATCAATCTTTTCTGATTCAATTTCACAAAGTTATGATGTATCATTTAGTTCGCTTGAGCACAACAACGAACAACAAACGACATCACTTGCTTGTCAGTTGTGACAGTGGTTTGAAATGATTGCATGAAAGCAAGAAAAAATTAGCACGATAGATTGTAATCTGGTTGACGTTTATTGATAACGAAATCTTAGCTGACAATATTTTATAACATGAAGAAACGTACAAAAAGAAAACGAATATTTTTGTAAAATAGTGTTGCAAATATACGTAGTGAACAAATTCATCAGAAGACTAAACAAAATTAGCAATGCAGAGCTCTACAATATCTCTGTATCTCAGTGGTTGTGGCTTGATTTAATAAACCGGTGTCTTATGTTGAATAGGAATGGAATCGGTGAAACTAGTCGATGTGATCACTGATTGAATTCACAAATTGGTTAGCTTGTTGTGAACCGGACATGTGGTATCTCCTTATATTTCATTTTCTTCACATGTCATGAGAAATGGCAATAAATTTAAATATATCAAAGTGAGAACAACAGAAATTCTGATCGGCTGTAGTGTGTGATTGATTTCCACTGAATCGATTTCCAAGTATGAGGATAGCATACAAAATAAGCTTGGAGTCAAACACAGCAACTCAGTCGCCACTTTGTTGCCATACAAAAAAAACAGATGATCTGAACTAGTTTATTATTTTCAATGACAGCTGCTCCATAAAGCAGATCGCTCTACTCAGAATGCGAATTTTCATTTTTCTACAATTTTTCGAATGTGTATTCATTTGTGAAAATTTTCAACCAATAATATTTCTCCTAAAATCTAAGTGTTTGCGTTCCCGTTCCCTTCACCTTAGTTTCGGATGACCGATTTGATACATAAATCTCCATTAAATACAGACTATTCACATTAAATCTTGACTAGAATGTTTTACGCTGGATAGTTGCCAACGTGTTCCTGAATATGAGAAATCGTGAACTTGTAACTCGGTTGGCTTTTAGTTGCACTTGTTTCAGATTATCTCGGATATATTCATAGTTATCGATGCAAGTTGATGGTAAGCTGAAATGTTGCATGTAGACACTTGTTCGCCGCTGATGAATTGCATGTTGTTGGATACACTGGTTAACGTGTACTCAGAGAATCTAAGATAATTATGTTTGTGCCAGGAAATTGAGTAAATTTGATTTACCGTTTTGGTATTTTTGCAATAATTCGATCGTAAACACCATAAAACGTGAGGAGATGTTGAATAATGTTGTCAGTAAATTGATGGATATCACGGACGTGTTCTGATTACCATGACATCAGCTAAATTTCCTGTCAGATGAGCTACAATAAAATCTGCAGAGCATAAAATTACAAAAATGACCTCTTGATTGCCAGAAAGCAATAATGGTTATAACAAAAATTTTATATATACATAGGGATGGTTGAAATTGACGAATAGCCTATAATTCCACGAGCGCCGTTCGTTCTTTATGCTTCTCAAAGATATCTTGTGGGTCAGCATGTTATCAACATTATTTCATGTCTCTTTTTAATTACAACAAACAGTTTATGCACACGTGAGGATGGTTGAAATTGAGAAATAGCCACTACACATTTGAAATCATCAATCAACCATTGTTAGACAACAATCTTAAACTTGGAAGTCCCGGACGGCCTCTTTGTCCTGGTATTGGACTCATCAACCGCGCGCAAACACTATCCCTGAACCTCGCACGGTTTGAACTCAGGACCATCGATATTGTGCATGAACACCTAACCATCGGACCACTGGGCCAGCATCCAACGGTGGATGCGCCTGCTGATGTATCGCATACCAGAACGAAACGGCCGTCCAGTGCTTACAGGTTTCTAATGCTGGTCTAACAGTGATTGAATTATGATTTCAAATGTGTAAAAACACAAACCTTCATAAATTTAGCCTGAGATTACATAGTAATTAACCGAGGCCCAGAATTTGGCCTATATAATTTCACCATGTTTTCAACATTATTTCAAGTTTCTAATTTATGTTTGGTAACCAGAGAACATGAGGTTCTATTTCTCCTATTCATTGGATCATCTGACATCCACTGATTTGGAACGAAATGGGATACTTTATGCATGGCACTTTATTTGAAACACGATTATTCTCCCCTTTTCTTCTATCTACACATACGAGTGAACAGCTAAATGAGATGGGATGTGGTGCAGTTGTTGAAACAATGTCTTGGTCTATGTGTTATAATTAGTTTATTCGTCTCAATTATCATCAGTTTAGCAGAGAACTGTATTTTTAACTCTCTCTTCATCTTATCTGTAATAATGTCGTTTAAACCATTAGCTTGCGACTTCAAAATACCCCGACATCCCTATTTAGTCAGAACAACCAACGACATGCTTACTCAGACACTCATTGAATGAGAAAGTCGCCAAATTCTGACCTGAAACTAAAAGAGAGGAGATTACAAATATGTAGTTGTATATGTTTTTTAAACTATTCATCTAATCCTCATCCCATCGGATTCGATGTGTTAGCATCAAGACTCGTCAGTGTCTTTTCAATTCACCTGACACACATCTTAACTCCTTATTTCTCAGTGGTGTTCTGCAGGTAGGTTGTATTAGTAAATGATCTGATTTGAAGGTGGTTTATACTGATTTCAGTGTCGTTGATTCAATCACTGTTTTCACCTGATACTCACTTTATACTAAACATATGTATTGTGAATTTTTAAAAGAATGCTGATTTGAAAATTGAGAACATGTAAGTGAAGTTAAATAGCGAAACACATCCCGCTGCTACGTATTCGTATTACGTTCACAGATTACAGTGATCGTATGTTATTCAATGATTCAAATGAAATACTAGATCAGTAAACACTCAAAATAAACAACGGATATAATGACGATATACTGGAAGCAGATAACATTATATAATGAAACTGATTTTGAAGTAATGTATCTTCATATTCATCGCGATATTTGACAGAAGCTATTTCTATCTGATTTAACAGAACCATCCATTTAATTCTTCAAACGTATTTTTAACAAACAATTTCTGACTTCATAAATTAGGTAACTCCACCTGCTGTATATATTTTATCTAGTTGTTTGGTTTGAACTTTTCGTACTAAACACTTTGTTGTTGAATTAGAAAACGTGCGAATTCGTAGAACAAGATAATGGCACTATGAAATGACCATTATATTGTATGAGTATTGTGACATCATCATCATAAATATAGAGCGATCATGTGAATGAACCTCACAAGATTATATGCACTGACCTCTTCTACTTACGTGATTAGATGGAAATTTAATATAATCTAGTACTTCATAAATATATATCTATATATATATATAATTGTAATTTCTGTGATTTAGAACGAGAATACGCTTTTCGATTTCCACTGACAATTGCATTTGTTGGTTGGAAATGCGCACATCGTAGGTTGATATTCAATTTGTCTTTGATGTGATAATTCAAATTCTTTATGTTTACTATATCAAAGGTTATTGAGAATAGTTTGTACCTAAATTCAAAAGTGAATATTTATTTCATAATACGATCATATTATTTCGAATTTTATGATGTTATTCAAAATACTGTGGTTAAATATACCATCATTTATTTATGATAAGAGGATTATGTTATAAACAAACATGATTTGTCTTCGGTTTTGGATGTGTTAATATCCAAACCATGAGATACCTTTTGCATTTATTTTGAATTTAAATGATTTTCTGAATACTTAACATAATGTTTCTGCATTAATTAATTGTAGACTCGTTTGTTCGATTGTTCTTATATGCACTACAATTGTGATTGTTAGAACACAAAATCTAACTTGGGATCACTACAAGTTTGGCTTAATCTGGCCTCCAACATATTGTTATTCATATAAAGTAATGTTTCTTTCATGTTATATTACTGAAATTATTGCTACCTTTTTATTGATTTGAATTTGCTTTTATTCGGCTTTCGTCACTTTGACATCCTCAGATCAAGTAACCTATTAGTGTTCGTTTATTTGCAGTAAGAAAATTCCTTTCACAGTGTTTATATATTATCAACTCTTTTGGACACAATCCAGATATGGATGATATACTATTTTTTTATTGATACGGATATTAAATTTGGATAATGCATGATGCCGATATTACTGTGATCTAACTTGATATTTACAATTATTTTACAATTATTATGTGAATCACAACGTAACAATTGTGTGATGGATAAAGAAATGGGAATATTAAATTACATGATCAGAAAATTAACCTTCACCAAATTGTATTATTAGATCCACAATGATGCAAATTCATTCATGTTGAGCAGCGTATATAGTATTGGTGAAGTACGATATTTAAGGCTACTACAATCTTAAATATCCAGATAATAAGTTGAGGAGGATAAATAGACTTCAAATAAACATAAGTTTAAAAACCACGTTTCTATGCTATAATGTTTAACGCAGGTTCATATGACCAAACGTCCATTTTCTTGGGTCAGATCAACATTCACGTTTTGTGATAATTATGAAATTGCCACCTTTTTACTAATCAATTCATTTTTACTCGTATTTTTATTACTGATTACTCCTACAAACGTTGATGAGCGCGTGACGTTACAATCCATGTTATCATTATGTTATTTATACTGACGTTTTATTAAACCAGACACATATTCGTATCTCATATCGATCTATGCTTAACAATACGGAGGTTAGACTAGTGGTAATTTAAATTATGCGCTTCGTAAAATAAAATCGTTGTACAAGAAACATTTCGGTTATCAGGCTAGAGCGATTCGTCACACATTCTGACACATTAACTGTCAACTTTTGCGCACTTAAATTTATATTATCAGTCATTGTCTGAAAGCACACTTGATCTAAATCATCGACAAGAACAGTTTGATGGAGCCATATTTTCAAAACATAACCTCATATAGGACGACATCACAGAAAAATTACTGAGTGGTTTTCTTTATTCAGGCATTAAGAATAATCGCAGTCTGAGTAGTGCAAACTGCTTTTCGGAGGAGCTGTTATTCAAAATAATAAACTAGTTCAGATATTCCGTTTCGTCGTTTATGGCAACATTCTTGCAACCTAAAAGCTGTATTTGACTTCAAGCTTATTTCGTATATCATCTCCATACTTGTAAAACGATCTAGTACAAAGCAATCAGACACCGCAGCCGGTCAGAATTTCTTTTGTCCTCGCCTCGATGAATTCATATTTAGAACAACAAATTTAAGCTGACAATATTGTTTTGGGTTAGATCGTCATCAGGCTTCACTCTAATTTACATGAATATTTGTACGTAAATGTTCAAGTATTCACGGCAATTTGAATGATAATCATAATTAAATGAAAAAGATCACGCGACTACATATAACAGGCAAAACTTCAAGTGGATAGAAGGAAGAAAGGTGTTCTGACAGCAGTAAGAAAATTAAAAAATATGATAACTAAAGTTTTATCAATGGTAGGTCGAAGGAGGATAAATAGACTTCAAATAAACATAAGAAACATCAAAACCACCACGTAATAAGCCAGTATGTCAATATGTCAGTCGCTTGTTATTCCTACACGTTTAGCTTAGTCTGGCTTCCAACAAATATAGTAATCTTTCTTTCATCATAACTTATATAATTTAATTACTGAAATGTTGGTTTCATTTTTTTCATGATAGATAGTTTAGTTTATTTAAGTTTAATCATTTATTGTCACTTTGACATCCTCAGATTAAGTGAATTTATATCCAGATAATAAGTTGCGATTACACGTGCAATTTCAGCACACTTGTTACAAGTTTCGAAATGTACAAACGTTACTACGAATTAACAGCAAGTTCTTTCGATATCATTTTGTTTTCCTGTTATTAAGCTCCCGATACCTAAAGGATTGACATCTTTCACAATTCATGGACTGTGGTAAGATAATATTTTGATGTTACATCGGGCGAATGTTTCTGTAGTAGTAAATGCTATACATTCGAGTGATAAATTTGTTAATTGTACAAGGAATCTGAACCACAATGAAACGTCTACATTTTGATCGCATGAATGAGCGTAGAGTAGTCAGCTCATTAATTAAAACTAACATTAATTGTAGAATGACAGTTGAAGTAGAATTTCGGTGCCGCTATTTCATGTAAATAAGTGGAACGTCAATGACAGTGATGACATATCATATGTTATGAAGTCAAGTGAGCTTGCATGTAGTCGTATTAAAATATTTCGCTGAAGATGAATAGCATATGTGACGTGCACTGATCTACCAAATTACCACAAATTCTTTAGATTTTACATGTATAAGCTGGATCTGATTAAATATATTCAACGATTATACTTAAAATGTGCTGAATTATAAAAAGGCTATTGAATGAATTGGTAAACGCAGTAGGAAGTTTGCGAAAACTTAGGAATACTTTTTAAAATTATTTCTTTTTTTGAAGCACTGAAAATACTTGAATTCTACAGTGAATATATTCAATGGGCAAATCATGAATGGTTAAGTCAGTGCATGTGTATCACTTAAGACAAATTTGATAGAAACAACATTTTGGGAAAACCTTGTAATCAGCCGTCTACCATACAATCGTTTTTACCTTTGTAAATTCACTGTTGCTCAATTTTCTGTCTGCAGGCCTGAAGTTTATCCAGATATATTTCCGAATTGCACGGGGGTAGAAAAATTCAATTTGACACTTTTAAATGTGAGTTGAATGCAGTTTTTGCCTAACCATTAAATATCATTTCTCAACATTTGTGAATAAATCAATAGTCAACTAAAAATGCACGAGTAAAAAAAACAGTTGCATGACAGTAAAATGATCACTGATTGAAATCATCGTTGTAAATAGGAACAATCAGATTAATTTGTACAGTGATCACGTAACTTCATATTGAGCTATCATACAACATTGTTCGTTCATGCAAATACACTACAATGTTGATAGGTTGAGACTTATTGGAATACCTAAATTATGATTCACACAATAGGGTGTCAAGTAGTGAAATGGAATAGCATTATATTAGTTCATAATGTATTATTATAATTTAATATGTTTTTTGACTCAATTCGCTCATAGAGCAGGCCTTTTGAATACTCAAAATTTATGGATTCCTGATACAACTTATTAAAAGAATAGACCATAACAATATGACAACAGATTTTCCATATCTGTGACAGTGTATTATTGTTTGCTATTCAGCGATTGTAAACGAGATTAATTGTTTAATGAAAGATGAAAATGAAATGAGACTGACCACAATTTTACATTCATCGATATGAAAAGCGGGTAAACCAGTGTTAGCTGGTAGGAAGAACATCGACTTACCTTGTTTAACTATAGAAACTCCGTGATCAAATAAGATAAAAAGTATAATAATGAGAAATAATTTATATCTGACTGTTATTCAATATGCAATGCATACATGTGACAGCCTAATTAATAAAATAAATTTCTTTGAAACAGTATCCACTGTTTAATAAGAGGCTTCGAGATACACCTTCACATGTGAATCACATTTCAATAAAATTATAAATTGACCCATATAATTACCATGCAGGATTGAGAAGTGAACGTTAAAAGTCTTTATTCAACTATTTGTCGGTGTAAGCGCGAAAGTGAAAAAGACATTATATCAGCTTCATTTTGATGTTATTGAAATTGAAGCATATTCAAAAAGATGAAACGTGACTGATCATTCATTACTCTTTCGTTATGAATGCCACATTTTCAGTTTCATCATTGTTTGAACTGATAACGTAGGTGAGTATTGATACGTGAGGATATCCTTAACTTTCTCGACGAATTCTGAACAAAGTATTTTGGACAAGAACTGTCTTTACTTACTTTTGAATGACATCACACTTTGATTTAAAAATTGTTGAGATAGACCTCAAGTTACAAGAAATTTTATTTGATTTCAGCCATTGAGACCAGAATTAGATCATAAATGGCCGTGTTTAAGAAACTGTTCGGCAGCAGAAGTATTTTGGTAAGAGTGTACGTATACGTTTGATAACTCACTTCTGGTAGCTGTAAACGAATTTCGAAAGCACACAAACAGGTGGCCTGAAATTTTACAACATGTGCATTTAGTGAGCTGATGAGAAAATCATTCATCACAGTTTTCAAAAACATGGCATAAATTTGAAGAAAACACCACGATTTCAATGCGAAACTTTTGTTTGCAAAGACATGTCTCGTTCGAGAGTGAATAATCAACTATTCATTATCCGTTCGTTTTGTAATTTGTTAGGCAACTAAATATCGAATAATTGACCAAACATAATAACTGACCCATATGAGTCATAGTTGTTCCAAAGATTTTGTACCTAAATCTCTAATTCGGCGTACTAAAATTCATCTACATAATCATGTTTACGATGTCTAGTAATGAAGCGTGAATACGATAACATGCGTCAAATACAGGCACCATATTTGACACAAGTTACCAAAACATGTAGAAAAACGGCTGCACTCACTAGAATATGAACATGATTTTCATCAGTCAACTTATTTTCGCAGTGCAAGCTGGAATCAAAACATAAAGAATTTTCATTTTATCCAACATCATGTGAATCAGTTAGTTATCTTTTGAAGTTTGGCAAAAAGTGATGAGCTATATTCATTTCAAATTGCTGATTGTTTGGGAAAAATAATTTCAGATAACCACTTTCAAAGGCTAGGATTACCTATAAATGCAGAGTTCATATATTACATGTTTTTATCTAGGAAAGGCGAATACGAAAAACATGGACAGTGTGCAGCTCAAGATCCACGAATCGGGGGCGTCTACGGTTACTTCAAAGCTGCTCTAGAAATTTATAACAGAACAGATTTTTTGAAGTATGTGGTTTATTTCCTAATATTATACGTTGTATTTACTCTTTGATTATTTTCATCAATGTGTGATAGTACCGTAAAGATAATCACTTGTAATTATTGCTATAACTAATCAATCTTAACGATGAACGATTATTTCCAATGTGAAACACGAACTGACCACAGGGATTTTCGCTTGACGAATCTGGGCTAGTAAACTACGTTGAGGTGATTGTTTCATAGCATCAACTTTTCAAACGTGTAACTCGATCGATAAATCGGTTTTACTAATTGAACTGTGAACATGATTAGATTTTATAAATCAAGTTCGTATCCGTTTCTGCTGTTTTCTGAGGCCGTTTTCATGTCAGCATGACGACATTTCGAAAAGTCGGAATGTCCAAAAAATGCAACTGTAGTGTGCCGATTTACTGCGTGTTCTTATGTTTCGTAATAAGCTCGTTCGTTAAGCAATGCTCAGTCATAGCAGCTCATACAAACCAGATTATAAAAAATATCAATGGTATATACAAGTTGTTGCTAAGCGAAGGGATTGGTTAAAGAAATTAATCAAAAGGGCCTAAGCAAATTGAATGTAAGCGGATGCAAGTAAATGTGGAGGCACTAGACTACCAATAAATAATCTCATACGGTGACATCAAGAATTTAACGAAAACCAAGAACGCATGCTTGCCCTACACAATTTCTCACATAATTTTGTCAAAATAAAATGATATTCATCAAAAATGTCCCGACTGTATGTACTAAACGATAAACAGGATTGAAGATGTGAAAATCATTTGAAAGTTTTCTTTGATTCAATTTATTACAGCACACTGAGACGCAATAAAATCGTTCCCAGCAATCGAAATATATATACCGTAAGTGCTTTTGTCAACAAGTTTGAACAAATTACATATCTATATCAATATACTACTATAGAGTGTAAACTGAACTTGCGTGCTTAATTATTGAGTATTACATAAGTGTTGCTTATGATGTCAATTTGTTCGGAATGTGAGTGAGGAATGTTTGGAACGATTTAAAGGACTGTCATTCGGGCGGGATGTTACTTGATCGTTTGCATGTGTAAGTATTACCTCAATAACTAGATAACACCTAATTATTCACGAAACGCCATATATTCATCGTTCACGGAAGTCGTATTGTAAACACTATATCACTATATTCATATTTATATTCAATTCAACTCTTATTTCGGAAACGGACAATTATTGAAAACTCAATGCTCCTTGTAACACGTCAACCTGATATACTTGAGCTAGAACGAGAGCAAGTATCGATCATCCCGACCCCATTTTGAGTAAAATAAGAATTCAATATGAAGTAAAACCTTTTTTCCACAAGCATGCAGGATTCAGCATCAAAGTCTGTGACATTGACAGTTAGGATGACCAGTAGGAAGCAACATTTACAATGACAATGATGGTAAGGAAAACCAATAAGAAACAACAATGTGGCACGTGAAATAGATATCTGGTACTATCATAAAATTGAACAGAACTTATTGACCAATAGAAATTGACTTATAATTCACTTTGGAACTTGAATCAATATCCTTAAACTTCTTTATTCGGAAAATTCCTCATTTACGCACTTTTTATTTATATCAATCAACAGCGTGCGGCTGGTTTTGTCGGTTTCAACCAAAATATACCTTATATAAATTATCAAAATAATGCATTTTAAGTCATTTCAACGTATTAATTCAGCAATAACGTATACTGGTAATTGAATTACATCTTGCTGTTTTATTTACATAGCGAACATACTTTCAAAACGCTTTGAAGAGAGAATATGGCTTTCCAGGTTGGTTATTATGCAGGCGAGGACGCGGGAAAGTACGTTTTCCTCTCACAATTATTTGGCTTTGATAAACGTAATTACATTTTGCTTCGATCGCTTAAGTGTGTAGTTATATAAAACTTGCGACCCAATATATACAGAGTAGATAATATGACTAAGTTTTGTTTAAAAGTTACTTTAACAAATGATTAGTTCTACTGAATTTCAAAGAATATGTAATAGAATAAATTTTCAGTTTTATTACTATTTACAACAATTGTCAATATTTTTACTTTACATGATATCGTGAACATTCACCAGGATGCCAAATATTACTATTTAGAGGAAGTACGCTTTTGTTTGAACAGATCGTTTGCACATATCAACTGCACTTCATTTGGACCCTGTCCACAAAAATTCTATCTCCCACCGTTTTTCAATTCATCCAAATTAATTAATTTAACAAAGAGAACAAAATGGGGTCCGTCGAGGAAACGAAATTCAAGAAAACCCTAAATTGCACAGTGACGTAAATGAAACGACGAACGATTTGTAAGAGTTTGAGTACATTTTGCATTCTCAATTCAATATATATATATATATATATATATATATATATATATATAGGTAAAGATATCAAATCGTCTTCTATATTACATTTCAGTACAATACATATATACATAAAGCTACGTGAAAGGTTATTGTAGTCCGCTGATCAAAGCCCTGTTAAGAAGAGCGAGAAGAATTTAAAACGGCGTGAAAAGTGTATTTTACAGAATATTCAAGGTTGCTTTTCACAGAAATCAAGCTCATTTATAAAATTCTAGAAACTCCTTTGTGAGAGTCACGAAATAGCGTACCAGAATAATTCGCCTGTCCATGACAGTCTAAGAAATTCCTGGTGTTAAATGCATTTGAAAGTCAATCAAGTGATTTTTGCGCGACAATATCAGAAATCAAGAATGAGAACCATTCCTTGATGAGTTTTGTGGTTCTAACCAACTTAAATTACTTACCACTGTTACTCCAACGAACCATTCTCCGATCTTCTGTTTCTAGCTCCGTCAAATGTTTCTTCATTTTTCTCATGCTTTTCTTTATATTGCCGAGTATAATTTTGGCTTGTCTAACTTCACAGAATGTGTTCATCACTTACACAACTTGCTCCTTATTTCCTACCCCGCTACAATCCGGTTTGTTTCTTTCCCTCAGTAGGTTGTTGCTAATTACGTCAGGCAAACAAATACTGAATGTTTTCTGTAGAGATCTGTTAATCAGTAATTGTTTCCCCGCTTTCAGAGTTGTGGTCGCAAACTCAATGCTCGACTCGCCACCTTTAACCGTTTTGTGGAACAGCAACAACTTTGAACTCTTCACATGCGACTTGCTGCAAATCTAACTTCCGATAAAAATTTAGCGCCATTTTGAAGTCATATCATCTATCAAATATTCTGAATCCTAATATTCAAGATAAATAAAGTAATACAACGATTATGATAATAATAATAATATTTGCGGACATATTGTAACAGGTGATTTCGGCAAAATTATTTGAACCTGTGTATCACAAATATATGAATTCCTGATCAATTTCGTTCGCAAATTTAACAGAAGTGATCATTATATGTAACTTCAAAATCCTTCGATGACGTTATATTATGATGAATGTCATGTAGAAATATATATCTTTTGGGATAATATTTATCTTGGCAGAACGAGTTCCTATCAATATTTCGAGTTCTTAGATTATTATTACCTGTACTGAAGTTTCTCGTTGGTAATGACAGACTCATATGTTCTACCTAATCCTTCATTCCTGAAAAGTTATATTCAAGGGCTTATCAATTCATGCCAACATAGACTGTTCATTTATGTTTGATGGCATCAGATCCACTATCAATAAGATCGATATATAAAGTAAACAAACTGACCCAATGCATTTTACTTTTATTTGGCTGACGCATGATATCCCGTTTGTAATTATCACGTTAGAATCCTGATAAAGTCAAAATATTTCAATGCAGCTCAGGCCTACCACAGTCTTACTTTCTAATTGACCTTCATAGCCATTTTCATGTCACAAGCTGCTCGTGAGTTGATAGTATTCGATAGTTACAGACTCAGGATGGTATGGCTCAAAAACTTTCGCGATTTCACAGGTGTATTAAATACTTGTGTTCTCTCAAATCCTAACCTTTTGAATAAGTAATCCTCCCGAAGTTTTCTATTTGAGCTTATTTCAATAGATTTTATTTCTTGAGCAGTATTGTTGGGCCGTAAAAATGCTGATCCCAATACAACCACTTTAAGTGTTTTGTGATTTGAAGCGACGTTTGCGTCTCTGTGTTGAAATGTTATGGCAACTTGAATTGATGTACTTACGTGAGACGTTCTGTGTTAGTGTAACCTGACCTGATGTTAACGGTCTCAAACAATATGTCCTGATAGACAGCCCTCTATATATAAAAATTATATCACGTTGAGAAAAAGGATTTGTGGTTGATGGTCAGTGTGTTCACATTTCAGAAAACTGAGAAAATGGATAATGAGACGCAAGATTTCGGGTACTTTTATATTTGATAACGAAAATGTATTCCATCCTCCAAAATGAGTGTTAATAAATGTGCTCATGTGCAGCGAGTTTGTATGAATGTAAAACAAACAAGTGCTGGCATATTTGACGTACTGATCAATAAGAGAACATCAGTGTGATAGTGAGCCTATGGAAAAACGTTTCGTTTTAGTGTATAGAAGCTGAAAAGTAGAAATTCACCGCAAACTATGTGAGAATCTAAAAACCGGTTCTTACTTGAATGCACAGAAGACTCGTAATCATATGATGTGGCAGCTAAACATCAAATAGTAGTAGTATTTAACTCACACATAAAGGATTAGATAAGGCTTGAATACTTATCTATCAGTAAGTTACTGCTGTAGAAGTGGAAGCGAAAGAATGATGATTTTGTTAATTATCCCAGCTTTAATCACAAAACAAAATGAAATATTCTCAATCATCTTAGTAGGTATATATTTCGTATGACAGCTCCGCTATCGTAAACATGAATTCTTTCCAACAAATTCAACAGGATATCTGCATAAAATCAGTTAAACAAATAGTAACGTGCATTAGAGCAACATTATAGCTGCATTCTAGACCATAATTTCGAAAAAAGAGTGCGGGATAATCTGTGTGGAAGGATCTTCAGAAGGTAATGAATCGGTACATGGAGGTTGGTTTGTTTCCGCCGACCGTACGTTTATTAACTATCTTGAGTCATGTGAATTTTGCATTTCGAGGATGTCAGTGTTTTGCATATTCTGAAGTTGTAATATCCAAAATTAATTGACCGGTGAAATTTATGTACATGATCAAAGTTTTCTCCATGTTGATAATAACAATGTAAAGTAAAATGTTCAGAATGATGAAATTGAAAAAGCAGATGTTAACACCGGGGTAAAATCGGCATTCTTCGTACCTGAAATCATTCCAGCTCACTGCGAATCTCGCGTGATTATAAAAATATGTTTTCATACGATCAAAGACTTCAAACGAATAAAGTCTAGTTATGAGAATTTATGATGAATTTGTAGGAAGGATTTTAAGATATATAAAAACGAAAGTGTACAAATAATGTTAAAGACCATCGAAAGTTGAAGCTTATTTGTAATTACGTTCAGTTTATTTTTTGTGCAATCAGATTTGAAAGTACAATCAGATCTAAGAAAGTAACTATATCCTTATGATAGTCAACAATATAAGTTTCATCGTCAAATGTACGCAAGCGGAATATCGCTAACAACAACGAGTCCAAGTATGCTAATAAATTAGACAAGTCGAAAATCCGAAAAATGTATTGTATATCAAAAACTGGAGAGCAAGTAACAATACAAAACAGTTGAGACTATAGAAAATACGGTTAATATAATTTTCATAATTCGAAATGTTTTTTATCTAAATATTTATAACATCATCTGAGCTTCAAATTTTCAATGTCTTATTTGACAACTGTGTTTTGCGTAACTTTACGAAAAGAGTATAGGTGGGAATCTGCAAAGCTTATTCAAATGCTTCGGATTGAATGCCGTGTTACGAAAATCATTGAGAGTAATTGGACTTTGAATCTGATCAAAACAAAGCATGTTTATCAGTTTTTCAATTTACGTATTTATTTAGTCACGCGTTGTCAAGGTGATTGTCGTGTTGTGGTCAGTTCATGGTATTTTGTGCGCAAAGAAATCAAACCACAGGCGGCTTATGATTTACTGAGAGAAACGTTAGATTATCTTCGCATTCAACAGATACTTGTCAAGAGTGATCGTACTAGTTTCATTCAGTAATCTATTTCTGTTACAGCTGCATCGCAATGTAAGTGAAATGTGACATCTACACAGTCTAGTTATAGAATATTTGGAAGGTCGAAAGAATATACTGAACTCAATGAGATTTCACCGTTGTGAATCATCGACTCTTAAACAACTCCACTTCATGCATCGGATGATCAACATTGATTTTTGACAATATTTGTGATGGAAATCAACAACGTGTAAATGTGGAAGTAGGATTTGATTGCGTTTCAGCGAAGAATGAGAAGATAATTGAAGAGTTGTGAATGTTATTGTAGCACTGGTTCATGCAGTATATTTCAGCTGAAGTGACAGCTTTAATTATGCCTTATCACGTGAACACTTCATATTTCAGGAATCACTTACAAAGTGATGTTTGATTCTGTAACTCATCTAACCATTCACACCTAATTCACGCATCAGGAACCTTTCTCTCTATATGAAATTAATAAAGTCCTTGATCATTGGGCTGGCTAATAAAATGAAAATGATGTTCATGGTAAAGTGGGTCATCAATGAAATAATTAGACTTTTGAATTTATTGTGAATGCAAAATATCGTAATTTTACCTTACTGTGCTCTGTCACTTTTAGACATATTGTTTCTACTCTCCATATCTTTCACACCGCAGATTGTTGTTCTTGCAATTTTATTTCACGGCAAATTTTGCAATGGTAACGCGAGACACTTATTGTTGATCATTCGCGCAGATTTCACGAATACTTCACGTGTTGTGATCTAGTTAATTGATTCGCCGTATGTTTAGCCTTGTTTCTGAGCAGAGTATGTTGAACAAACCAGGAAATGTTGTAGTTATTATTGGTTCAACTCATGCATCGTTATGGACTTAACTAATGTTTCCGTATCAACTTATTCGCCAATTCATGTTTTCGTCAACATATATTGATTTTGTACAACAATCTGTTGGAATTATCTTGATTGAAAGATTTTCCTGGTATTTCAAAAAAAAGTAAGTAGAAATTGTTGAAGATGTTAGATCCCTTGATTTCGCTTGACAAATATTCTATTTTGGTTTTCTTCGTTTGCGAACGTGGGCTGATCAGTTGACCTTGAGATTTCGATTCCTATCAGGAAAATCCACGGCTCTGATTGGCTGCTGTGTATTTTAGTTTGCCTTTTTTTAACTATCTGCAGGATGTTCCTATGTTGTATAAATAAACAAGAGTTGTATGCTTGATTGTCCTGTGATTGCTGAGTATTAGTAGAATATACTTCTAGGTTTACAAAGCCCTTTTACTTCAGCCTTGGATTCAAAGTAGCCTACCTAGACGCTGGAAAAAGTCTTGCTCGCGTTTATCGACCAATGTTAACTCGTAATAGCCTCGAGCATACTTATTGACGATTCCTACAGTTATCCACAACTAAATGTAATTCGGTTTAACAGTTTCAGAGATAATATCAACCACACATATCAAAACTTAAAGTAAGCGCCTTTGTATCGCTCCACAACATGTACAGCATGTATTCTGGATTTTGTCGTTTGCTGATATGTCTTTCGGACTCTTAGCGCTTGAACATTACAGAATAGGCAAACAAATATCTGATGTAAGGTCTAGCAGAAATTTTGAAGTTTACGCCAGATCGGTCGACCATAACTTGAATTTCAGATGTGACGGTAATCACATATCATATTGTAGAACATCAATTGAATAAGACGTGACCAATGGAGTTCAACCATGTCGTTTGTAGGCAGTAAATACCAAAGACAAGTAAGTGAGGTCACGCGAAATCCCCGGAGTAATTAGAGATATACATTAACACTGCTGGATGCCGGCACAGTGATCCGATGATGAAACGTTTGCCTTCAGTGAGGAAGGTCCCAGGTTCGAATCGTGCGAGGAGCAGTAGTCGTGGATGCGCGATGCTGATGAGTCACGTACCATGACGAAACGGCCCTCTGGGGAGATTAATCGACCGTAATCAAAATAGAGGGCGAATGGATACCGACTAAAGTTGTTAGTAAATAGTAGTATCTGAAGAAATAGTCTTATAGAAATCTTCTCATTACCATGACATTAGCCAGAGTTCTGATCAGATAAGCTACATTAAAATCTGCAGATTATACAAGTGGAAAACAATTTTTTCTTCTAATAAATTAGGATTGAACAGTTAGATGTTGTTCCTTAATAATTGTCTAGATTATCTCTTTTTATCCTTATATTTTATCTTTTTTGAACTCAGTATTTTCGTCTTGACATCACCTATATTATATGCATGTTCTTTCCAGTCAAATGCGCTTTATGCTCGATTGGTTTCATTCTGATCCGCTTCTGAATTAGGCAAACGATTCAGGAATTGTACTGTGAATTGTCCCATATGAGGTTCTTTTTAGGAAATGTGGCTCTATCAAACTGTTATTCTTGATGATCTAGTGCAGTTGTGTTTTCAGACAACTACTGATATTTATAGTATAAGTGCTCAATCCTTGAGAGTCAATGTGTCACAGTTTGTTACAAATTGCTCTAGTTTGTGTACTGACATGCTTCTTGTTGCAAGTTGTTTTTAATTGGAGAACATATAATAAATTATCTATAGGTACATTTCCTTTGCATGTAGCATAGAGGGATATGAGATTATATTTTGTTTCTGGTTTTATTACATGACGGAATCAATAACAATATGATAAAATGTCAAAAAACAATATGATAATGTCACTCATTATTGTCATTAGGAGTTATCAGTAAAGAAAATGCCATTGAAGATGAATAGATCCGTAAGCAAGCTAACAGTTTTATAATTTCCACAAAACGTGAATGCTAATCTGACGCGAATGATATGGAGGTTTGGTCATAGGAACATGCGTTAAACATTGTAGCATCAAAACGTAATTTTTTAACTTCAATAGAAACGAGCTCAAAATAATCGACCATTATGGCTGTGTTAGTAATAGGTGACAACAGGATATAACAATATATAATGAAATCGTCGAATTTGCCGATTTCAATAACGAATATAGGCTTTAAAGCGGTCTAAGCCAGTTGATTATTCATGCGGTTATTATTTCATGCATTAGGATATGTCAGCAACGCACATTCACATTTCTACATTTGACATGATAGTTCTTTTGCTTATAAGACGATTTACTAGTGATTTAATAATAGAGGGTAAAAACATTGTTATGGTCAAACGTAACCATCGTACATCAGGTCAAATTACTAGTTGGTTATTAGAAGTTGTATGATGTGCATGTCATCTCAGTTTTCTGTGATTCTATCAGAATCGGTACAATAGCAAATAGTTTATAGTAGTGAATAATCTAATTTAAATGTTATTTGTGCTGATTTCGGTGTCGTTGATTCTAGCAATTATGCCACCTTTTACTTACAATATACTAAACATAATTAATGCGAATTCCGAATTAAATCCCTTTTTGACCAATAACAGGATGTAACTCTAATAATTGAGGAAAAAATCCCTGACTGTTAAGTGTTCATACAACATTCAAATATGAAAGTCATTATCCAATTTCTATCGAATACTATTTCAGTAAACACTGAAAACCAAACATCGATGAGATGTGATCAATGTGTATTATACAATCTAGTCCTACAACCAGAACTACATAACAAATACTTCCATGAGAATCCAAGACATTTAAGCAGCTGGTTAACCAAATGAATTTGTATTATTACATAACGATTAGTCACATTTCGGAAATCAGTCATCCTTGTTCTCAAATTATAATCATTCTCAACATTAGCCCTCATAAACAATATAGTCCATATCCGTGTCATTTTTATGCAATTTTCATTTTACAACTTTTCTTACGTTGATACACATACATGCTAAATATTGATGCAAGTATCCGAATTAGGTGATGATGGAAGTAACTTTGTTGCATACCACTTCCACCAGTAAACTACTTCGAAATCTATGCACAGAATGAATAGCTAATGTCGATTTATCTGACGAAGTAATTTGAAATACATTTTATGTGATTGAGAAGTATTCGAAGTTTTCGATCATCACGAAATCAACCTCTCATCCATGGAGAGTCGTGAAGAAATTGCGCTGGTGAACTGTATACAAATAAGGCCAATGTTTGTCAAAAATATTTGTGTTATACTGCTACCGGATAACATAATATAATGAACCTGATTTCGAAGTAATGTATCTTCTGATTCAATCTAACCATCCATTTAATTCTTCAAATGTATTTTCAACAAACAAATCCTGATTTCGGACATTAGGTTATTCCACCTGCTGGAAATTTTTTACTGGTATCAGATAACATAATGTGATGTTGGTCAAATCTCCGGAATCATTTCACACTCGCTTTGAACGCATGTGGTTTTGTGGTTGTTGAGAAGCAATTACAAATGTCCAGAACTCTTCATTATTGTATACAACACTCGCTGTTATCTAATAGCGGTTTTCAGGATGTATAGTGTAGTAGGTTTATGAGAATATAAAATATCCGTCATCACAAAATTGGTGATTCACAAGTTGAACATTGCACAGATAACATGATGTGACGAACCTGACTTCGAAGTAATATATATATTCGAAGTAACATATTTTCAACAAACTATTCCTGACTTCGTACATTAGGTTACTCCACCTGCTGTATATATTTTATCTAGTTGTTTGGTTTGAACCTTTCGTACTAAACGATATTTTGTCGAATGAGGAAACGTGCGAATTCGTAGAACAAGATAATGGCACTATGAAATGACCATTATATTGTATGAGTATTGTGACATCATCATCATAAATATAGAGCGATCATGTGAATGAACCTCACAAGATTATATGCACTGACCTCTTCTACTTACGTGATTAGATGAAACTTTGATATAATCCAGTACTTCATATATATATATATATATAT
The DNA here is from genome assembly GCA_944470395.2 of Schistosoma turkestanicum. NCBI lineage: Eukaryota > Metazoa > Platyhelminthes > Trematoda > Strigeidida > Schistosomatidae > Schistosoma > Schistosoma turkestanicum. Next base: position 46,051 of record CALYCR020002694.1, read on the forward strand.
ATATATATATATATATATATATATATATATATATATATATATATATATATATAATTGTAATTTCTGTGATTTGGAACGAGAAAACGCTTTTCCATTTCGACTGGCAGTTGCAATTGTTCGTTGACAATGCGCACACCGTATGTCGATATTTATTTTATTTATTTATTTTTTTATTTTATTTTTTTTATTTTTTATTTTTATTTTTATTTTTCTTTGGTGTGATAATTCAAATTCTTCATGTTTACTATATCAAAGGTTATTGTGAATAGCCTATACCTAAATTCATAAGTGAATATGTATTTCATAATATGATCATATTATTTCGATTCTAATGATTTTATTAAAAAAATAGTCGCTAAAAATACCTTCATTTATATATGATAAGAGGATTATGTTAATAACAAACATGATTAGACTATGACTTTGGTTATGTAAATATTGGAATTATCAGATATTTTTGCATTCATTTTGAATTTTAGATGATTTTCAAAATACTTAGCATACTGTTTCTTCATTTATTAATTGTAGACTCGTTTGTTTGATTATTCTTACATACACTACAGTTGTGATTGCTGAGACGCAAAATATAGGTTGGAATTCCTTCACGTTTGGCTTAATCTGGCCTCCAACATATTGTTATTCGTATATTGTAAGATGAGTTGTTATTTCATAGATAACGTTATCACATTTCATACACATTTCATAATGTACAATCGTTACTTTGGTTGAAAAAACATCTTTTGGTATAATTTTGTTTACCTCTTATTTAGCGCCCAATACCTGATGGAGTGACTTCATTCACAATTCATGGATTGTGGTAAGATTATATTTTGATGTTACATCGTGTGAATGTTTCTGTAGTATTAAGTGCTATACATTTGGGTGATAAATTTGTTTATTGAACAAGGAATCATAACCTCAATGAAACGCTTACATTCTGATCGCATGAATGAGTGTACATTAGTCAGCTCATTAGATAAATCTAACACTAATTGTAGAAAGATAATAATATATTTATTCTCAATGATTGTTGTTCGATTGTTTTGTTTGACAGGCCTCAAATTTATCCAGATATAACTCCGAATTGCACGCCGACAGTAAAGTTCAATTTGACACTTTTAGATGTGAGTTCAATGAAGTACTTGCTTTACCATTGTGTGTCATTAATTACTATTTAAGATTAAGGCTATAATTAACCTTAAACGCACAAATTGAAAATTATTGCCTAACAGTAAAATAATTCTAATTTATCGTTGCAAATATGAACAGTCGGAGTAAAGTTTATAGCGATCAAGTAACTTCAAATTGAACAGTCATAATACTTTTTCGTTTCTTGATCAATTCAAGTACACTACACTGTTGAGAAGGTCACGACTAATAGAAATAAGTGAAATATGATTTACAAATTCAGCCGTCAGATAGTGTGTAAAATTATATTGAGTAATAAACGATATCTCTTGAGTTATTATTGTAGTTTTAGTTCTTAAAATTTTCTGTGAATTCTTTGAGCTGTGTGCATTCTAGTACAATGACCAATGGTTCGATCATAAGTTGAAATGCTGTTCATAAGGTGTGTTTCGTAACTCATTTCATATATTTTTTCACTCAACATGCTGCTTCGAGCTGCTTCCTCAATAGAAATTATTGATTCCTATTACAAATCTATCAATAACTATAGGCTACGTGAAACTCACAACAGATATCTAATATCACTGACAGTGATCCAATACTTGCTAACGTTTCAGAAAACAGAGATTCTACAGTTTTCAAAATGCGTGGTGATCAATGACAATGAAACCAGATTGATCACTTTTCGCACTCACTGAAATCTACAGTGAGAATAGAAATATTTACTGGTCGAAATAACACCTGAATAACTTGTTCAAGTATAGTTCTTCTTTGACCAAGTACAATAGAAGGCAGAATAATGAGAAATAATTTATATCTGACTGTTATTCAATATGCAATGCATACATGTGACAGCCTAATTATTAAAATAAATTTCTTTGAAACAGTATCCACTGTTTATTAAGAGGCTTCGAGATACACCTTCACATGTGAATCACATTTCAATAAAATTATAAATTGACCCATATAATTACCATGCAGGATTGAGAAGTGAACGTTAAAAGTCTTTATTCAACTATTTGTCGGTGTAAGCGCGAAAGTGAAAAAGACATTATATCAGCTTCATTTTGATGTTATTGAAATTGAAGCATATTCAAAAAGATGAAGCGTAACTGATCATTCATTACTCTTTCGGTATGAATGCCTCATTTTCAGTTTCATCATTGTTTGAACTGATAACGTAGGTGAGTATTTATACGTGAGGATATCCTTAACAGGTACAACTCAAAGAGAATCTCAACTTTCCCGACGAATTCTGAACAAAGTATTTTGGACAAGAACTGTCTTTCCTTACTTTTGAATGACATCACACTCTGATTTAAAAATTGTTGAGATAGACCTAAGTCACAAGAAATTTTATTTAATTTTAGCCATTGAGACCAGAATTAGATCATAAATGGCCGTGTTTAAGAGACTGTTCGGCAGCAGAAGTATTTTGGTAAGAGTGTATGTAAATGTTTGATAACCCACTTCCAGTAGCTGTAAACGAATTTTGAAAGCACACAAACACCTCGTCTGATGCTCACCTGTCTGCTAGTTAATAAACGACGAGTTATCATCCGTGTTTGTTTTTATATGTAAGGAGGCTAGCTAACGAAAATATGACCGAACACAAGTGAGAGCAAAAACAGCTCTTATAAATATGGCAATCTTTCGGCGGACTAAGATTGTTCTTGTTTTTTTACGTCAAGAATGTCTTGTAATCCGGCGGGTATATGATCACAAACGTGAAATACAGTCATCATATTTAGCACAAGTTACCAGTACATGTGTATTATTTGCTGTTATCACTGAATTCTGAAAATGATTTTAATCAGTTTACTTTTTTCACAGTGCAAGCAGGATTCAATATACTCGGACATAAAGGACTATAGGACAAATTACATTAACTGAAATGTAGAAAATTAATTAGATTTTTTTTGAAGCTTAACTAAAAGTGAATTTCTTTCCCATTTCACATCGCCGAGAATTTTGAAATATAATTTCAAATATCAACTTTTACAGAGTGAAAGATTTTATAGGATTTCTAACCGATACAAAATTGTACTTGCGCCGAATCCATTGTGAATTCACTTCAATTAATCGACTAGTTATACGAGTTTCAATTCACGTTTATTTTCATTGCATCTCGCATGACCGCCGTTGAACATAATTATTTACTCTTAGTTGACTTTATGTGTTGGACTCATGAATCAATTTCACATTTTAATATAAGGGAAAACGAATTCAAGAAACATGGCCATTGTGCAGTTCAAGATCCTCAAATTCGGAGCGTCTTCGGTTACTTCAAAGCTGCTGTTGAAGTTTATAACAAAACGGATCTTTTGAAGTATGTGATTTAATTCCTATAAACATGTGTTGTATATATTCTCTCATTAGTTTTAACAATGACTGTTTCTGAAGTGAAGGTAAACTTTTGTAATTTATGCTATAACTAATCAATCTTGAGGAAGAACGATTATTACTTATGTAAACCAATAACAAATTATAGACATTTGTGCGTAGGCCACCTGAGCTGTCAGTATATGTTGAGATGACTGCCTTATTTCATCATTCTGGCATAGGTGTAACGATAAATCTGTTATTAGAATTGAACGCAAGTCGTTGTTTCAGAAGTTGTTTTCATATCTGTATGACGATACATGGAAAGATCTGAATGTCAATAAATGGCTACCAGTAGGTGAACTGGACGTCAAGAATTTGATGAATAGCGTGAACAAATGCTTGCTCTACCCAATTTATGATATATACTTGTCAAAATAAAATGATATTCATCAGCATTAGCCAGATTATGTGTATGAAACGATTGACAGGATGAGATATGTGAAAATCATTCGAAAGTTTTCTTTGATCTTATTCATTTTAGCACACTTGAACGAAATAATATCGTCCCCAGCAACCGAACACTATATAATGTAAGTGTATATGTCAACAATTATGAAGAAATTACATATTTATATCACTTTACTCAAACGTCTTTACTCGGAACATCACTCATTTACCTACTTTCCATTTATATCAATCAACAACGTTCAGACCGTTTTATCGTTTCAAACCACAACAGACCTTATACACGTTATCAATATAATCCGTTTTAAGTCATTACAAAGTTAGAATTCAACAAACATGTAAACTGTCGATAGAATTAATTTTTGCTGTTTTATTTACATAGCGAACATACTTTCAAAACGTACTGAAGAAAGAATATGGTTTTCCAGGTTGGTTATTATGCAGGCAAGGACGCGGAAAAGTACGTTTTTCTCTCACATATATTAGGCTTCGGAAAATGTAATTACATTTTGTTTTGATTGCTTAAGTTGAATTTTGAAGAATGATTGATAAGATAAATTTTTATTTGTAATCCTTTTTATAACCATTTTCGATGCTTTACCTTTCCATGATTTCGAAAAATTTACCAGGGTGTCACATACTACAATTTTGAGGAAGTACGCTTTTGTATGAACAGATCATTTGCACATATCAACTGCACTTTATTTGGACCCTGTCCAGAAAAATTCTATCTTCCACCGTTTTTCAATTCATCCGAACTAATAAATGTGACAAGGAGACGAAGATGGGGGTCAACCAAAAGACGACCTACTAGGCGCAGGAGACCTTGATAAGGTGAATTATTTGTAATAGATAGGATACATTTTCAATTCTCGATTCAAAATGTCAATAAATAAGAGTGTCAAATGGTCTTTTATATTACGTGCAGAGGGGAATGGAATGGACTACACCTGATTTCGTCTGGTTAATTTCGTGAAACGTCGTCTTCAGTGAAATGAAAGTTTTTCCATTGATTTCTACTACACTAAGTGACAAGTTTCATTCAGGTTATATCCAAGCTATAAATAGTACATTCGTTGAATTGGCGTGTTTTTTGTTGGTCCCTGGGGTTTACTCACAACATTATTCTGGTGTGCTTGTCTCTAGGTATGCATAATCTATTACGAGTTCGACTTCAACGAATAACGGGAACAAACAATTAACCGGTGTCCAGGTAGATGACTGTGACCGCTTGACTAAATTGAATCACCAAGGCGTCTTGCTATAGCGATGAACTCGTATTCTACAAATGCAAAGCCAGATGAGAAAAAAACAAGCTTTGTAATTGCGTTTATTTATACTCTATAGAGACATCTTTGAGAAAGGCACAAAAAAGCACACTAATTTTACACAGTAATCTATCACAGCCAGAGTTAGTTCTTGTGGGAATTGTGATCTCAAGTTCAACTGATCGGTCCATGAAATAAATCCGAAATAAATATATTAGTCAAGCAAGTGCCCGATATCTAACACGATCGACACAGTTTTTTTAAATATCCTGTGCTCCTTCGGCCGACAGGCAACTTGACT
>CALYCR020002695.1:0-17200 GCA_944470395.2 Schistosoma turkestanicum
TGTATCTATTCGCTCTTTTAGGGGGCAACATCGCGTTAAACATAGTCCGAATACGTCTTTCAAACATTGCTTCGGCTGGAGACTTCCCCTCTGGGACCATAGGGTTCGGAGTGCTTCTGTAAGCCGCTAAAAATCTCGTGATTACTTGGCTAGTTGGCCCCTCGTCTCCCCCTTTCAGTAAGGCTCTTTTGAAGGTGTCCACGAAGCGTTCAGCTTGTCCATTGGATTGGGGGTGGTAAGGGGGGGACTGTAGATGTGTTATGCCGATGGAACTACAGAATCGCCTGAATGAGTCCGCAACAAATTGTGATCCATTATCATTTGCCAAGGTTTCTGTCACTTCGAAACAACACAATAAGTTAGAAAGCTTCTGAATAGTTTCCGAGGCTGTACAATTCATCATGCTCTATATTTCTCAACATTTCGTACATGCATCTACAATAGTTAGAAACATTTTGCCTTGGATTGGGTCAGCAAAATCTGCACGAATTCTCTTCCAAGGTCCAGTAGGTTTCTGCCATTGTTGAGGCTCGCATTTCGAAGGGTTTTTCGCGGCGTTTGTGCATTCGCCCAACGCTTCTGGACATACGTGATGGTGCCTTTCTATAATGGCATTTCCCGGATTTGACTCTAAAGGGTTATTGATTCTAACTCGGCTGCAGATGTTGTTGATAGAATGGTCTGTTAATTTTAATGCATCTATGAGATCCAACCCCAATACATCAAGGTCTGGGTTTTTAGTTAAGTATACAGTTGCACTCGTTGTGGCCTCATTTTTTGAAACAGTGCACAATATTCTTTCAACAATATTTAACTTACCACCAGATGCGCTGTGTGCTAGTTGCTTCGTTTGGTGAACTGTAGGTCTTCCAATTTTCTCCCAAGTTTTTGGACTGATAAGGGTGATATCAGATGCTGTGTCAAGTTGAAGACGGATACGGTGTGAATTCATATCCAAAGTCACATACTTTCTTCTGTGGTGAATTCTTGTCTGGTTATGAGACACCAATACTCGGTTTATTGGCTTACCAGAACTGTATTTCTTGGAATCAACTTTCGCGGAGTAATGTCTGCGAGTTTTTTTTCTACATCGAGATTCTTTGTGACCCTTTTTGTGACATTTAGTGCAAACATAATCTTTGTATGGACAAAACTTCTTATAGTGCCAACCTCCACATGACCAGCATGGAGATGAAGGCTGGTTGTCTGTGCTTTTGTGAGCCGGAATTTTTCTTTTCACTAACGGCATGCACGTATGATGGACGGCCATTGTTTTCGACCATGGAGGTATCATGCTTCAAATTTACTAATCTCTGGCACTCTGCAGTTATTTCTTGAAGCGAGATGTTTGGGCACTGCTCAATTTTACTTAAGATTCTGGTTCTTATATCAGCATCTTCGGGAGATTGTAAGCTGCACACAAACACAAGGCACTTAAACTGATCTTCCGTCATTGATGATAATTTAAATCGTTCGCATTCACGATTTACTAAGCCGGCGTGCTTTACCCAATCATCTTCATTTGACTTGGTTATTTTGAGGCATCGATAACGAATATTAAAGAGAGATGACTGTTCAGAGAAGATTTGCGACAGCGTTTCAATTGTAGCATCAAAAGAGAAATCTCGTGGGTTCTTTGGGAGGATGAAATTACTATAACGTTCGTGTTTGATTGTGCCGAGCTTTCTCAAGAGGATTCTGACTTTGGTGGCGTCATCAAGATTGTTGAGGTCGACCTTGAACAAATCCTCATACTTCTTGAACCAAGACTCGAAAGTCACACCAGCAAGGCCATCAAAATGAAATTCATGAATGGAATTAACTATCGAGTCTGCATGTGGATTATATGAGTCGTCGGTAAGACCTCTGTGATTCAAATTCATTTGTTTCATAAACAACTTCGACATACGTTTCTGGAACTGTTTATATCGTTTTCCTTGACGTTCCAGTAAAGATTCTATCTGTTCAAATGTAATTGGCATTGTGGGTTGAACACTTTTATGTTTTCTTCTCGATGTAACGCCAAACTACTGTATTAACGACCCACGAGCGTTAGACTCCCACCGTGCAAAAATAAGAAGACGAAAGACGTTGGAAAACACTTATTAACAGAATCACAAATATACAATTAAACATGCGTATTTATACAATTATAAATATAATCGATATTGTCGTTTAAATATTTGAATTTTAAATCCAATAGTTCATCGATTGACTGCCCTTGAAATATTTAAGCATTTAATCGATAAGTTCATCAATCCACAATGTGCATGGCTTTCTTCTCGATTGGCTATCCAAACAAACAGCGTATACTTTTCTGATACGATTGACAACTTTCTTATATTCCGGGTGTGAGTTAGGTGTAAATGAAGAATCCTCTTGTCTCGCACGCAGATCACTAATAGCTTCCGTATTATGTCCTGTTTTAGCCCGATTAGCTAATCTTCCGAACCTACTACTAGCTATCTTAGCACGAGACATAATAAATTCCGTCAATTCATTGAAATTAGGTTCTCTTTCCTCTTCGTCCCACTTGATTCCCAGCTCTGCCCACTGGGCTTGCATTCGATGAGGTAAGAGCCTAACTATTCGTTCTAAAGTAACCAGGGAATTAAGTTCCGTTGTACAATTTAACTGTTCTAAGGTTAGAGCAGCATTCTGCATTTTAATCGCCAAATTCGTCAATTGTTCAGGATCCTTATAATCTGCATTCCCGGTTCTAAACAAGTCCTCTAAGGTTTCACGGGCTATCACATGCGACTGTCCAAAGAGCTGTTTTAAAATAGCCTTAGCTCTCTTATATCCCACTTGTGGATCCATTATAAGACAACCTTCAATCGCATTTTTTGCCTTTCCTTTACAGTAGTGAATTAAATATAATAAACGCAAATTGTCATCCTTTACTCTAGGTTCTATAAACGATTCAAATTGTCTAATGAATCTAAAGTAGTCGCGAGGTTTGCCTTCAAAGAATGAGAGTTCAACCTTAGGTAGTTCTAAGCCTACTATCGGTGTCCTAAGCATCTGATCCTTCTCTGGTACCTTAGAATTCTCACTTAAACTTTGTTCCTTAATGTCTTCTAAGGGTGACTTACAATAATAAGTATCAAACATAACATCATCACGAATACAGTGGGGACCCATTAAACAAGAATCATCAACGACTTGCCTAGCATTTCGGGATTCTTCAAGCTCTTCCACCCTCTTCGTGTTTGTTTTCTTGCGGTTGCTCATGTTTAAGTGAAGTTCAACGGAAGATAAATAACAAATACAAAATATAGAAATTCCACCGGTAAATTCTCAATAATAAATATCCAAAGTCAGAAAATCGTTTTCCAAAATACAGTTCGATCACAAAAAATACGATAAGTAATCCAAGGTTCTTCTTCCAAGAAGTTTAATATTATAAACGATTAAAATTCCAAATGTTTCCTTATTCTTCTTAATAATCAGACTGTAGTAGGCTTGTTCTCCAAATTTGTTAGACTGTAATTGGTCTTCTAATCAAAAGTCAGACTGTAGATGGATTTTCTACCGTAGCAGTTCAATTTGTTTCCAGTAAGTGTAAGTCGAACGCACCCCTCTCCTAGTCCAATATCAGAACACAATAATTCTAGGAGAAAGTGGTCTATATTATGTTAAAATGGAAATACAAACCAATACCTGACTTTTGATACACTTTCCAAGTCCCAATTACTCTGATGAGTATCCGAGTTCAAAAAGAATAAGTGATGCTAGATCCAACCGCAACAGTATCAAATCCAAATATGGCTGTAGCCATATTATATCAAATTTAAACAACATATGTACAGTTCAGAAGCAAACATAAAAACTTCAATATAAGTACAAAATATAGAAATAATAACAATATACAATGATAAAATCTCAAATTGGAATCAAATAAAATACCAAAATGTCAACAGAAAGAGTCCGTCATGTCGTAACAAAAATATATAAACATGGAGGGATTTTCCAAAAAACAAAACATTCAAAAAAGATTCTACAATAATCTCTATTTTTTGTACCTTTTTTGGTGTTTCTATGTTTTCTACTGAACTGTATTATGCTGTTTAAATTGATACCTAATTATGGCGTCAGCCATATTGGATTTGACAGCCTGAGCGGTGATTTATGAATGTGGACTGAAAAGGTGCAATTTCGGACTTATACGGATGCATTCTTCCAAAATTGGAAACACAATGATTTAGATTGTATTAAACAGCAGTGTAATATTGATTAGGTAATGATTTATAAAATTTAATTAATAATAGAACCGTTTCTTACTCAGATGAATTGTTTTCTTCTCGGATTAACTGGGAAGGGCGCGTATCTAAATTCTTCTACTGTTCTTCCAAATTCAGAACCACTCAAAAACCGCAAAATCCTTTCGTTTGACATTGAGGATTCCAAGTTGCTGCTTTTCGTGTGACGCAGTTGTGTGCTTTCCGCAGTGAGTCTCCAATCCACTGGCAGTGAATTTTCCTAATTTCTTCCTCATCCGGAAACGGATGTGTTCTTCCCTACACCACGGGGTTGCTGATGGTGTCTGACCTACAGATCCGCAGTATCTTGTCTAGACAACCGTAAATAAACATCTTTATTATTTGGATGGTGGATTTCATGGTTCTCCAAGTCTACGCTCCATACAGTAGAATTGTCTTGAAGTTCGTATTGAAAATTGTAACTGTGGTGTTGGTTGAAAGTTGTTTTGAGTCTCAGATGTTATTCAGTTGTGGAGTTGTTGTTGTTCTTTTGCTAATCCGTGTCGTTACATCTGCATCAGGTCCACCTTGTTTATCAATGATGCTGCCTAAATATCTAAATGTTTACACATCTTCGAAAGATTCTCTGTCATGTGTGGTTTGGTTGTTGTATGTTGTGTTGTATCTAAGGGTCTTGCTTTTTCTCTTGTGTATGTCGAAACCTACTACTGTAGCAACTGCTGCTTCGCTGACCGTCTTGGTCCTCTTTTGTTGTTTTGTGCGGCATGAAACAGCCAGCTCATCTGGGAGGTTCAAATTGTCCAGTTCTATCCCAGCTATCCATTTTATCCCTAGCTTCCCCTGAGATTCTGAGGTTTTCGTAATCCAGTGAACTGACAAAAGAAAGAGAAAGAGTGAGACTACTCAACCTCGTCTAACACTGGTCTTCGTTTGGAATGAATTTGCGAGATGTACTTCATGTACGATCGTTCAATGAAATCCGTCACCAGAATTCCGTATGATGTTGACTATCGATCTCGTAGTCCATGAAGTTGATGCATGTTGGTGACTTCTGTTAAATTACCTTTTCCACAATGATTCGAACGGCATAAAATCGATCCTCACAGAATAAAAACCACTGATCCAGTAATTCTGTTTCCACTGCCTCAGCCGGTATGTTGTCTGGTCCTACTGTTTTTCCTCTTTTGATTTGTCTGATGGCCTTGCATATTTATCCAATTGTTGGTTGGTCAGTAGATGCTACTTCTATATTGGGTTAACTCGGTGGTGCTGATCCATTAGAGAGTTCTTTAGAGTTCACTTTCCACCTGTTTTTCTGTTGTTGAATGTCAGTGATTTCTTTTTGATCTTTGTTCTTTAATGGTCATCCTAGTTTGTTGTTTCACAACGAGCTTCTCCATCGTATCGTATAGCTGTCTTATGTTTCCTCTTGCGGTTTTGTCTGCTATCATTGCCGGAGCTTACGAACGCTTCCGTTTATCAGCCTAGATGCTCCTCTCCACTTGCTTGTTTGCTTGTGTGTATTCAGTCTTTCTTGGCTTACTCTGTTCTTGTCACACTGTTATTAATTTTTGTCTTCCTGTTCTTCTGTTATCGGCCCTTATTCACTGTATCGACAGAGATCCACTCCTTGTGAAGGTGCTTGTTGTAGCCCAAAACCTCTTGATTTGTTGATCCCCTTCTAGTTGTTCTCCATGGTAGTTTGCTCTTCATCTAGTAGATTATAAAAGGCCTTGAATTTGTTGAGTTAGCCAGAATGTCGAAGGAAGACCGTAATAAGCTTTAGTGATGCTGTCCGACCAGTTGTCTGGTGCTTGTTTAGTTTCAGTTTAATACTGGCCACTGCCAAGTGGTGGTCTGGCGCTTGTCAGCTCCTATCTTTGTTCTTACTTCCTCCATGGTCCTTCTGAACCTTGTATTGATATAAATGTGATCAATTTGACTATCTGTAGCGTGATCTGGTGAAACCCGTGTAGCTTCGTGTATGTGTTTGTCATGGTATATGGTGTTACCTACAACGGCTTTATTGAAGACGCATAGACTTGCGAATCTCACACCAGTTCATTCCGTCTGATGTTGTTCATCCCAACCTTGGTGTTTTGGTCTCCCATCAGAATGGTCAGGTCCTTTTGCTAGACAGCATCTCTACTGAAGCTTGTCGTTTTTGTCCAGCCTACGTCCAATTTATTTCACTTACTGCAAGCAATACCAGGTTGTATCTTTTAGTTTCCAGAGAAACGTGACTTGTTCTTCCCATATCCCACATTGTGAGGATATTTCATGTACTCACATAGTTGTTTCTTTGTTTTTCAGAAAAGGCATCAGCCTCATGACTTCCGAAGAAACTAGGCTTTCACCATGAGTAGTCTTCATAACTCATCCAAAAGAAGACCTCCAACTTTCAGGGTAGAGTTTATATGATATGAGTGAAATTCTCTGGTTGGCATTTTTCACTGGATGGGTTTGTTCGCATCACGCTTAACTTTCTCCTTAATATAGGCTGCGGTTCAGAAGTATAAATGTAAATATATCAATTAGAATTAAGATAACAAGCTCATATTGGTAATCTTACTTATTTTTTTCGTTAATTGTGGTCATATATACTGAAGTTAGAATTACGCCAATTATTTGTGAAACATAGAGACTAACAATGGAATCCACCAAGCGCTTTTCTTTTCTCACCGCGTATCTTTCACATCAAATGCATATATGTCAAATGAGACTAATTAATTGCAGTTCTAACTAACAATGGAAAAATTCAAACTGCCAGTATAAATCAACATTAATTATTTACTGATTTCTCCTTTGTTTGTTTAGGTATATGTTCATTATTCAATTATATAAAAATAATTGTTAACATACTTGTACTACCGTTAGGTGAAAGCGATATATTTCATATGCATATACAAACAAGAATATGGTTGTTTTACAAATGGATATTTTCTGAGGTGTGCACATTTTGATTTAGAAACTGTCTTTTTCAAACACATCATTTTTTCCTACCATCTCCGTTTATTGCAGAATTATAAGAAAGTTTGTGCAGTATGACCAGGAAACAGTATAGTTAAAACCCGCCAGCAAAAAGAACAGTTAATTATAAACTGAAGAAAGCCACGAAGAAATTCACATGAATCAAAACATTTTAACAGAGATTGATTACATGAGAAATAAAGGATGATGTACATTTGACTATAAAAGTTTATGAAAACCACTTGAAACCATCCAGCTCCATTGAGTGATTTATTAATCTTATGTCTTTACAACGCTCAACTTACTTGATAAATTTGTCACTGGAAATTATAAATCACATTGTAGTAAACGAGAATACAGGTCAGGGCAAACGAATTGTATTTAACGAAAATTATAGAGTTACTCAGTAGTAAAATAGGAAAACCATATCATAAATCGTTAACTTGCAAAATATCAGTTCATCCTATGGAACTGGACTGTTCCTGTTGCCAAACATCAATCCATTGTCACTCACTATTCATGCGTTTCATACAAATTCCATTGTGTTCTTCTAACTCTTCCTTTCTTGATCTTCCACCATCTTCTGCTGCCAGACATTACGTTGACACTCACGTCATATACTACTTATAAGTAGCTCACACCACAACGTATGTCATGATAGTTAACTGTAGGAAAGAGTCAATATGCAATTCGCTTATTGATAGATTGATTAATTAATGTCAAGTACCTCTGAGTTCTATGTTTTGCGGATGTTAGATCCGAAAAACTCAGTTGAAAAGGTTCCTAATTCTGGATGTTCTGTTCTCAAGCTTGGGTTGATCAGTTGACCTTGAGATTTTATATTTCCCACCCGGAGATTCCTAGGCTGTCATTAGTTGATGTGTTATTTTGGTACGCTATTTTTGTGACACTCCCAAGGACGCTTTTATGTTGTATAAATAAACTCAATTGTATGTGTGCCCGTGAACCTCATATTTCTGGGTGTTTGTAGAATACACTTTCTAAGCCATATCGTTAGCAGGGCCGGCGACAATCGAATCAGAATAGCCTATCTTGTCACTGGATCATCTCGTTCACCTACTTAGATGAACTCGTAATAGTTTCAAGCATATCAATTGACGAGCATATCATTCAACTACATCAGTTGGCGAGATTAGTAAATTGTCTATAAATTCAGCATATTTTAATATTAATTGTTGATCACTGACTGACTTAGTTGTGTACAATTATTATTGATGCATAATATAATTTTTATCCTTACCTCAGCTTTCTTCTCTTCATTCATCATGGGTCCACTAGTGATTGACTTTTATTAGTAATTCCGGTGTTCTTGTGACAAACCATGAACAGTGTATTTCACTGAAGTCGAGCGTGAGGTGGTAATCACCTTCCAGATAGTCAGACAGATACAACGCAGAACTTCGTACGTAAGTACATCAGTTCAGGTTGCCATGTCCCATCAGCACAGAGATGCAACTGTCAGTTCAAATCCAAGAGTGGTAGGAATAATAGAAGTATTATTAGTAATGGAGAAGATTTTAGGGAGCGAAGATATGATTCGAGAAGTATAATTCAGTAAGATAAATTCAGGAGGAGAAAAGTAGAGGTTATGACGAATACAGAAGCTTAGCTGCTACCTTGACGTGGTGGTCGGGCTCGCCTATCGTGATGACCCAGCCGAGATATACTGGCTGGAACATATATGTTCCTGAAGGTTCTACCATGCCAGGCAGGTCGATTGGAGAACGATGAGACTAAAAGCAGCTACCAAAGGTCTGAGGGCGAAGTCGTACTGCTGACTGCAGAGGTGTGTGACATCAGTAAGGTGTTTCCCTCGGACAACCGGCATCTACAGCGATGCCGCCTTCTCACAAGGAAGGAAGGGGTTAGGAAAGTAGACCCTAAAAATGTCACATCTCACCCTACCTCACAGATTTCCGTCTCCGGTGGTAAGGGTGCCCACTAAGGGCTATCAAGAGCGGTGCTAATCCTCAAAAAACCTTTCATAAAAAGGCCGTGCGTGACCGACCTCAAGCAGTCATCCCTTGGACTCTGCGGTCGTTCAGACCAACGCTAATCTACCTACCTTTTCAGGTACTTCAAGAAACAACTTTCCACGGCGTGAGCTGACGGGAAGTGACAACCGCCCTCATACCCGTAACAACACGAGAGACCAAATTGGTCAAAATCAAATACTTCCTACACTTACCAGATATATCGTAAGTTAACGAATACATTGAAGCTAAACATTTAAGCTATTAGATACCAACTTATCCTTATAGAGGTTAGGCACTTGCTCGCTGGATTAAAGAGTTCAATTCTGGAAATCAAAGGCTGTCTAGTACTTCTTGGTTTTCAATTGCTACACCTTAACTACGATCAACCCCTTAATGTTAATTATATACTATCTAGTATATGAAATTAAGAATGTTCAACTCGATTAGTTATTCAAAATTACTATTAGAATAAATCCCCTCTCCTTCCATTGAGATACAAATCAATTTTCAATGTGACCCATAAAAATGAATAAAACTTAATTTTATTCTAATTTATTTATTAATATCTTAATTATTACAACGAGACTAGTAATGTGTGGTGATATTGATTTCGTTTGTCAATTAATTATCGATGACGTGTAATCATCACATTTTAAAGAGTAATTTTATTGGTCAGTTAAAAATGATTAATTTTATGATATTGCTTATTTATAACTAGTTAAATAAAATCTCAATTTTCGTCAAAAACGGATTGAAAATAAATCTTATGAAGAAAGAAAGATTCATGTATTCAAATACTACCATTTTAATTTATTTTCAGTGTTCAATAAATTCTCCATCTATTTATTGTCTTCTTATTTCTACTAACATCATGCTGTGGTGTGAGCTACTTATAAGTAGTATATGACATGAGTGTCAACGTAATGTCTGGCAGCAGAAGATGGGGGAAGATCAAGAAAGGAAGAGTTAGAAGAACACAATGGAATTTGTATGAAACGCATGAATAGTGAGTGACAATGGATTGATGTTTGGCAACAGGAACAGTCCAGTTCGATATGATGATGGACTGATATTTTGCAAATTAACCGTTTACGATATGGTTTTCCTATTTTACTACTGAGTAACTCTGTAATTTTCGGTAAATACAATTCAGTTGTCCTCACCTGTGTTCTCGTTCACTACAAAGTTACTGCAAACTATTAAACTAATAATAATAATAATAATAATTATTATATTTTTTAATTACAAATGAATTTGATACAGAAATAGAAAGGAGATAAAAAAACACATCTACAACTTTATAATAATAACGATAGAAACTTTGAAAAATTACAGTTAAAAATACTAGTTTATTTTTTTGTCAAGATAAAGAAAAAAACACATACCCAGAGTATTTCAAAAATAATTCTTTTTGGACCAAAGATTGATTACGCAACACTTGTGGACAAGATGGATTGGATACAGTATCACAAAGCAGAAAAAAAAACAAACACAGGAAAGAAACTTAAGGAAAGAAAGAAATCGACTTGTTGTTGTGCTGTATCTGTGCGCCTTTTTTGAAGTGGGGTGGCGGGGGGGCGAGACGATGAGATGTCCATTATGCCCTGTTCTAATTGAATACAAAGGAGAATGCAAAAAAAACACCGAATACAGTTTTAATTGGTTCTGATTTTGTTTTTAGTATAAACATGTTACCGCAAAGAGAAATGGGACAACTACCAACGATTGATACCAAAGAAACGAACCCGATAAAATTGAGGCAGCTTTGGAAGCACAGCTAAAATAATCATTGATGATGCATTGATAAAACAATGAAGAGGATCATATTCTGTGTAGAAACTTGCCAGTAAGAATCTACAAATAATAAATGATAAAAAAAATAAGGTTAAAAACAACTCTAAAGGTCATTCAGAAGAAAAAGTTTCTACATAAAACTGAGCTGAACATACACATGTACTAGTTAACTTCGGACATGGATGTGTTTACAGTGGTCACGAGTCGATGTGTGATTCATATACAGAATGAACAGTTGTGTATTATACATCTAAGATACTGTATCATGGATTGAGATATTAAGTGTTCTAATCTAAAAATACAGGGGAATCATATATTTCATGTCATGTTCGTAGGTAGCGTTCGCGCGTCAGACCGGCAGTCCTGGGTTCGATTCCTGCGTAAATAGATAGTGAGCGCGTACAGCTGAGTAGTTCCATACGAAGATGAAATAGTCATCTAGTGCTTCCAAGTTTCTAATGGTGATCTAGCTAAGATTAGTTCGTGATTTTAAACTGTGAAAACAATACAAATCTCCAGAAATTCCCTTCATTAAGAACAAAATAGCACAATATTTAAGTTCCTGACTGTTAGATCATGGGAATTTAAGTTCTCTGAATGAGACTTTTTTGGTTAAATAAAATTACAGCTAATCCCTAAAAACTTTTTTATACTGCCAGTGTTGTGTAGTTGATCTTGATTACTTTTTATAGAATATAAGTGTGAACTTCATTGGCAAGCGACTTGTAAAACAACAACGGTTGGCAAAGAATAGTAACTTGTTTGTTTTTTTTCATCTCGATCGATAAATAATTAAATTTCTTCAGCTGATAGCAGCACTTCTCAACTTGAATAAGCTTTACTATAGCATAAGAAAATGTAGACATAATTGTATGCGGTTACAGATTGGCATACAACAACCTGTATACAATGATTTGAATTTGGCGGAGAAATTACAATATGAAAACTAACAGATTATTAGAACAAACCAAAAAGAAGACAGACTAGTAATTCGGTTTTAGATCAAGGGACCAAAAATGAGCAGTAAGTTTAAGGAACAGTCACTAATCTACTCTCTCTCTCTCTTCTAATCAAGTTATTTCTAAAAAAAAAAACTGATTTATTTACCACCAATCATAATTACATTTATTTCGTATCTGTACCAAATTTCAACTGAAATGTTTTTTTAATTCATAACAATAAGTCAGCTACAACGTCGAACTTCGTACGTACGTACGTACATCAGTTATCATACCACATTAGCACAAAGATGCAATTGTCGATTCAAAACCCATAGTAGTAGGAGTATTAGTGGTAATGGAGAAGATTAGGGTCTGAAGATATTATTAAAGTAGTAGAATTCAGTGAATTAAATTTTAGAAGAAACAAAAAGTCATGGGGAATTTAGAAGATTAGAATTTGAAAGAACACAAAGAATGCAAGCGCCTGCGCCATGGCAAACGATTTTTAATCATGTCATTCAAAGTCTTTAACCATAGGTTACGATTTTCTCGCGGACCACAACCTAGAAGTCTACACCTACCTACATAGCTCAGTCCACTTGCCAGTGACTTCATGGATTCCTGCCATGTTTTGGTTTAGCCGTCGCAAACCGTCTTCCAGCCTACTCCTACACCACAAAACATTGCTCGTCTTGGCAGTCGGGCAAACGTAACATATGTCCCAACCATCTCAACTGATGAAGATTCATCACTTTCATCAACTGATTTGCCATCTTTACCTACTACTCGTTTCCTGACGACAGCATTGCTTACTCCGTTCTCCCAAGATGCACGAGCAATGCTTCGAAGACACCTATGATCGAATACCAGAAACCTGCGAATATCTACTCTGACAAACCATGTTTCGTATTCGTATAGTAGGACGGAGCGAACCACTACGCAGTACACTCGTCCTTTGGTCAGAAAGCGGATATCTCGCCTGCGCCATAAGTGACGCAGGTTGAAGAAAGCCAATCGAGCCTTCTGTATCCATGCTAAGATTTCGTCAGTCACCAGGCCATCAGCACTGATAAGAGACTCCTCAGATAAGTGGAGCGTTCAACATGCTCAACTACTTTACTCCCTATCACTATCTCAGGTGCCAGTACAAGCCAATCCTGAAGCAACATTTTGCATTTCGAGGGAAAAACCGCATCCCGAACGTGCTTGTATTGTCGCTAAGGGTAGTCAGAAGACTGCATTTTGTCAGCATCTTCACCGAATACAACTGTTGTCGGCGTATTTTAAGTTGAAAAGCGAATCGCCCGGTAAAATTTCAATAGCTAAAAAAGTTACTTCTAAAACCACATCTGTGACAAAGCTGAATATGAATGGAGAGGATGGACAACTTCGTCGAACACCACACAAGGCAATCAGTTCCGATGACAGTTTACCATGAGCTATGACTCGACCTGTAGTGTACCAGTAGATAGCTTGTATAAGGTTAATGTATTTCTTTGGTACTCCTTTCAGTGGCATACGGAGCCATAGAACCTCACGATCAACAGAGTCAAATGTCGCCTTAAGGTTGGGAAATACCACTATTGTGGGACGTCTGAACGTGTGTCTATGCTCTTGGACCTGACGTAGTATGAATGTGGTCTATACATCCACGTCCAGGCCGAAACCAATCTGGTTTTCTCAAGTTTGCTCTGAGCGAGCTCTAGTCACGCGTCTAAATGTTTTCGAGCCTAACAATTAAGACATTGTATTAGGTAAACTGACTCTCCAGTGACTGTCGAAGGAGGACTTTTGTCCTTCTTATAGACAGGTACAGTCAGTGATTGAGATCAGTCAGACGGGATTACGTCCAGTTCCTAAATTCTACATAAGGACTCAGTCAATATAACTGGACCATCATCCTTAAAAATTTTATGGGTTAACTAATCAGGGATTGCCGCTCTCCCTCGCCTCAGATTTCCTATAGCTTTCTGTCCGAGGGAAACACCTCCACGGTCAGTTATATGACTTCACCATCTGACTTTAAGTTGTTGCTTTTATTCTCACCGTTTTACAATCGATCTGTCTGGTAATGGTAGCACATAAAGGAACGTATGTTACAGCCAACATAGTTCGGTTTGATCATCACGATAAACAAGCCCGATCACCACGTCAAGGTAACAGGTACAATCGGGTTGCTGAACTTCGACTTGAATCATTTTTATGTTAAAAAAAAAGAACTTCACTGTATTTTCAATTGACGGTGATCGTTTATTCATTGAATTTAAAAAATAAACAAGTCATTAACTGATTTATTCATCTTTTACTTTAAAAACATAAATATAGTCTTTTAACGCAACACCATTTCAGTGTACTCTTTATTTCAAAAAAACGAAATGGTCAAAAAAGTGAGCAATTGTGGTGGTGTTTCGTTCTCTGAATTGGATGTTTTGGTTGTGAAGCTTTCATTGTTCTTCTGTTGAACAACATCATCAGCACAAACTTCAGATAGAAGTGAAGTATTCGAATTTCTCCACGTTTGACCTGTAGCTTGTTGTGCTAAGCTCGATCTTCATTGGTTGTTGTTGACCTAAAACCTGTCGTTGTTTGCACATTTGTTTTGATTGTATCCCCTTTTTGATCTGTTTCTTGATCCTATGATTTTTCTGATTGGTTGATAAATTGGGTCAATGTCGATGTGTTTGTTGATTGCTGATTGACCTGAGTGCCAAGCTTCTAAAAATTCTTTAGTGTTCTTTGTCCTCCCCCTATCCAGTATTTCCAGATTGTTCCAATCGAATGTATGTCCATAATTGTCCGTATGTATTGATATAAGCGAAGGGTTGTCGTGGCCAAACGTGGAGAAATTCGAATGCTTCACTTCTATCTGAAGTTTGTGCTGATGATGTTGTTCAGAAGAACAACCAAAGCTCCACAACCAAAACAACCAGCTCAGAGAACGAAACACCACCACAATCATCCACCTGAGCTAGAAGTTTTCTCCACCATCTCAAAGTGAGCAATAATAATTTTTACAATATATAATAACAGTCATAATGTGGTGTGGGCTACTTATACGAACGATATAAGTAGTATAAAAAGGGACGTGAAAGAAGAACTCTCCACGATCAGAAGAGGAAAACGAAAAGCAAATGGAGCAAAAGCAAGAAGTAAATGGAGTACCAACAGGAAGTAAAGGAAGCAACAGCAGGAATGGAAGAAGGCTGGTGCGTTGGAAGTCAGGACTCAAAGATGGTGTGCAAATAGAGTGTTCAATGTAATGTTTTCGTTTTTAATTGACTAAGAGTGTAACTTGCTAAATGCAATCTACCGCGCCTGCCTCAGTGTTCTCAATTGGTGTCGCTGCCTCTACACAGGATGAAGACGGAGATGTAAGGAGCTTCTTGAAGGAGTTCGAGGCCGTGGCGGAGCTGGTCGTGGTCAAGGAGCAGAGGGCGAAGGCGGTGGTGCTGGGGACTCTACTAAGAGGCAGGGCGAAGGCGGTGTACGATGGTGTGGAGGACGCTGACTGGGAGGTGGTGACGGAAAGGCAGATGGTGGAGTTCGACATCCTGGCGGATAGGCAGGACTCGCAGCAGAAGTTCCGAGAGGCGAGATTGACGGTGGATGGCGACCCACTCGTGTTGGCTGTGGAGTTGACAAGACTGCTGCTCCGGGGTCTGCCGAATTCGGATGAGGAGTCGCAAGCACAGCTGCTAGCGTCGCAATTCATTGAAAGTGTGCCTGCAGAGGTTGCCCAACAGTTGAGACTGGTGAACGCGGCACAACCAATGGACGTCACCGAGCTGGCTAAAGTAACAAGATAACTGATGAACTTAGCAGTCGCTTCGGTGGCGTGTGAAAGACAGGCTGATGATGTCACGAAGAAGATAGAAGAATTACAACGCGAGGTGGCAGCGTTACGAATAAAGGGTGGAAGAAATAATAAATGCTATATTTGCGGAGGAACCGGACATTGGAAGAGGAATTGCCCAACAAGACGAAAACGAAAACATTACATTGAACACTCTATTTGCACACCATCTTTGAGTCGTGACTTCCAACACTCCATCCTTCTTCTTCCATTCCTGTTGTTGCTTCCTTTACTTCCTGTTGGTACTCCATTTACTTCTTGCTTTTGCTCCATTTGCTTTCCGTTTTCCTCTTTTGACCGTGGTGAGACTTCTTCTTCCACGTCCCTTCTTATACTACTTATATCGTTCGTATAAGTAGCACACACCACAATACGACCACAAACATTTTCGATATTTTTTTTGAGTGAAATAAAAAATTAATAACAGAAACATTGCATTCATTACCTTTTGCCAACTAGTTGGAAATGCATTCAGTAGACAAGCTATAGTAATGAGAATGAAACTTGAAATTTGTACTGATGATAAGATTAATATCCGTTTCATCCAAAATAATTCATAAGCTAGAAAAAAAATTAAGACAATACTACTTAATTTAGTAATAAGAATGTATAAATTACTTTAAATGCAGTAAAAGACCAGTCAGAAAGAAAGATTCTTTCACAACATTGAATGATTGTTACTCATACAACAAAATGGTAAAACTTTTTAACACATTTGAAATCATTAATCAATCATGGTTAGACCACACCATTAGAAACCTGGAAGCAATGGATGGCCGTTTCGTCCTGGTATGGGACTTATCAGCGGCAGTGCGCATCCACGATTCCTGTACCTCACAGTACTCGAACTCGGGACCTTCGGCATTGTAGGCGAACACCTTACCATCGGACCACTGGGCCGGCAACCAGTGGTGTTAATGTCTAACTCTGATTGATCTAGGGATTTTGCGCGACCTCACCCATTTGTCTTTGGTAGTTACTGCCTACTGCACCCGACAGGGTTGAACTCCATTGGTCACGTCTTCTCAACTAGAACTCCGAGAATTTCCTCACGAAGCTAGTCACTACTGAGCACTGTTACGATATTTTGGGGCAGAGTTTTGGAGGTTTTATGTTTTTCCTACACATTTGAAATCATCAATCAATTATTGTTAGACCACCATTAGAAACCTGGAAGAAAACTTTTAACGACAGACAATATTAAGAAGTATATGTACTCAGAATGAAAATAAGTCATCTAAAGCTGATCAAAATTGAATTTTTAATATTAACATGAGAAAATAAACGCCAATATAAACAGAAAAATATCATATCCATCAAATAAGTTAATGAATATTTGAACTTGGCCTTTTTAAGCGACAGGTACACAGAGTTCACGTCCTGCTCTAAACGTCAATACCAAAGTGTCGGTATGTCTGTATA
>CALYCR020002705.1:0-2500 GCA_944470395.2 Schistosoma turkestanicum
GTAGTAGTAGTAGTAGTAGTAGTGGTAGTAGTAGTAGTAGTAGTAGTAGTAGTAGTAGTAGTAGTAGTAGTAGTAGTAGTAGTAGTAGTAGTAGTAGTAGTAGTAGTAGTAGTAGTAGTAGTAGTAGTAGTAGTAGTAGTAGTAGTAGTAGTAGTAGTAGTAGTAGTAGTAGTAGTAGTAGTAGTAGTAGTAGTAGTAGTAGTAGTAGTAGTAGTAGTAGTAGTAGTAGTAGTAGTAGTAGTAGTGGTAGTAGTAGTAGTAGTAGTAGTAGTAGTAGTAGTAGTAGTAGTAGTAGTAGTAGTAGTAGTAGTAGTAGTAGTAGTAGTAGTAGTAGTAGTAGTAGTAGTAGTAGTAGTAGTAGTAGTAGTAGTAGTAGTAGTAGTAGTAGTAGTAGTAGTAGTAGTAGTAGTAGTAGTAGTAGTAGTAGTAGTAGTAGTAGTAGTAGTAGTAGTAGTAGTAGTAGTAGTAGTAGTAGTAGTAGTAGTAGTAGTAGTAGTAGTAGTAGTAGTAGTAGTAGTAGTAGTAGTAGTAGTAGTAGTAGTAGTAGTAGTAGTAGTAGTAGTAGTAGTAGTAGTAGTAGTAGTAGTAGTAGTAGTAGTAGTAGTAGTAGTAGTAGTAGTAGTAGTAGTAGTAGTAGTAGTAGTAGTAGTAGTAGTAGTAGTAGTAGTAGTAGTAGTAGTAGTAGTAGTAGTAGTAGTAGTAGTAGTAGTAGTAGTAGTAGTAGTAGTAGTAGTAGTAGTAGTAGTAGTAGTAGTAGTAGTAGTAGTAGTAGTAGTAGTAGTAGTAGTAGTAGTAGTAGTAGTAGTAGTAGTAGTAGTAGTAGTAGTAGTAGTAGTAGTAGTAGTAGTAGTAGTAGTAGTAGTAGTAGTAGTAGTAGTAGTAGTAGTAGTAGTAGTAGTAGTAGTAGTAGTAGTAGTAGTAGTAGTAGTAGTAGTAGTAGTAGTAGTAGTAGTAGTAGTAGTAGTAGTAGTAGTAGTAGTAGTAGTAGTAGTAGTAGTAGTAGTAGTAGTAGTAGTAGTAGTAGTAGTAGTAGTAGTAGTAGTAGTAGTAGTAGTAGTAGTAGTAGTAGTAGTAGTAGTAGTAGTAGTAGTAGTAGTAGTAGTAGTAGTAGTAGTAGTAGTAGTAGTAGTAGTAGTAGTAGTAGTAGTAGTAGTAGTAGTAGTAGTGGTAGTAGTAGTAGTAGTAGTAGTAGTAGTAGTAGTAGTAGTAGTAGTAGTAGTAGTAGTAGTAGTAGTAGTAGTAGTAGTAGTAGTAGTAGTAGTAGTAGTAGTAGTAGTAGTAGTAGTAGTAGTAGTAGTAGTAGTAGTAGTAGTAGTAGTAGTAGTAGTAGTAGTAGTAGTAGTAGTAGTAGTAGTAGTAGTAGTAGTAGTAGTAGTAGTAGTAGTAGTAGTAGTAGTAGTAGTAGTAGTAGTAGTAGTAGTAGTAGTAGTAGTAGTAGTAGTAGTAGTAGTAGTAGTAGTAGTAGTAGTAGTAGTAGTAGTAGTAGTAGTAGTAGTAGTAGTAGTAGTAGTAGTAGTAGTAGTAGTAGTAGTAGTAGTAGTAGTAGTAGTAGTAGTAGTAGTAGTAGTAGTAGTAGTAGTAGTAGTAGTAGTAGTAGTAGTAGTAGTAGTAGTAGTAGTAGTAGTAGTAGTAGTAGTAGTAGTAGTAGTAGTAGTAGTAGTAGTAGTAGTAGTAGTAGTAGTAGTAGTAGTAGTAGTAGTAGTAGTAGTAGTAGTAGTAGTAGTAGTAGTAGTAGTAGTAGTAGTAGTAGTAGTAGTAGTAGTAGTAGTAGTAGTAGTAGTAGTAGTAGTAGTAGTAGTAGTAGTAGTAGTAGTAGTAGTAGTAGTAGTAGTAGTAGTAGTAGTAGTAGTAGTAGTAGTAGTAGTAGTAGTAGTAGTAGTAGTAGTAGTAGTAGTAGTAGTAGTAGTAGTAGTAGTAGTAGTAGTAGTAGTAGTAGTAGTAGTAGTAGTAGTAGTAGTAGTAGTAGTAGTAGTAGTAGTAGTAGTAGTAGTAGTAGTAGTAGTAGTAGTAGTAGTAGTAGTAGTAGTAGTAGTAGTAGTAGTAGTAGTAGTAGTAGTAGTAGTAGTAGTAGTAGTAGTAGTAGTAGTAGTAGTAGTAGTAGTAGTAGTAGTAGTAGTAGTAGTAGTAGTAGTGGTAGTAGTAGTAGTAGTAGTAGTAGTAGTAGTAGTAGTAGTAGTAGTAGTAGTAGTAGTAGTAGTAGTAGTAGTAGTAGTAGTAGTAGTAGTAGTAGTAGTAGTAGTAGTAGTAGTAGTAGTAGTAGTAGTAGTAGTAGTAGTAGTAGTAGTAGTAGTAGTAGTAGTAGTAGTAGTAGTAGTAGTAGTAGTAGTAGTAGTAGTAGTAGTAGTAGTAGTAGTAGTAGTAGTAGTAGTAGTAGTAGTAGTAGTAGTAGTAGTAGTAGTAGTAGTAGTAGTAGTAGTAGTAGTAGTAGTAGTAGTAGTAGTAGTAGTAGTAGTAGTAGTAGTAGTAGTAGTAGTAGTAGTAGTAGTAGTAGTAGTAGTAG
>CALYCR020002705.1:7500-12933 GCA_944470395.2 Schistosoma turkestanicum
CGACCGGACTGGTAATTATACAATGTTAGACTTCAGTCTTTTAAAAAAATTTATATGAAATAAACGTGTAAACAACTAGAATTGTGAAATTCAATGAACGATTCTAACAATAATGGCGTATATAAACTGTATACTTATTGGCCTATGTCATCTCTGTGCACGGGTATACACAACGAGTAAGTATGTGGGCTGGCATCAAAAGGAACGTTGGCTCGGTAGTCTGTTCAAAAATCCCATCAAAATAATAATCAATGGTCTGAATTAAAAATAATCTTCAGCAAATAAAGTGTTTGTGTCTATGTGTACATCATAGAGTGCTTAAGTGGAAGCTTGGGTACAAGTGGTATATATGAAATGCATATATGGTAGCAAATACATTCATGTGTGTAGGGATCATCTGCTTTCGCAAGAAAAAAATTCTGTGTTGAGAATTCATATCAAATGATCCTCATTGGCAGTAGTCTAGCATGATGCTGTATTGGTCATTTTTAGCATCATTACATGTAAAACTTAAAAAATGTGTTTAGCATCATTATTTGTTTCACTGATTGATCTTGGTTAGACATCAACTGAAAATCAGCGAGCATTGGACAACTATTTGCTCCGAGAAATGAACTGTTCACCCCTAAACACAAATGACTTCACAGGGTATTGCGCACAAGATATTTACGTCTCATTTGTATCTATTAACAAGTAAAATTACTAGGTCAGGGTTCAAGAGTATAATTGCAACTACAATCTCTAAAAAATCAGTTTCACCATGCATATTTGTATGCCCTTAACCTTCGGATTTTAAAATAGGATAGTCAATTACGCTTTTCGATGGCATAAAAACACATTTACTGAGTATTATGACTTTCTGTAATCAAAGTTTTGTTGTAAGAATGATCTGTTTCTGAATTTTTTTTTACGTTACTGAAATTTATTTATTCTTCAGTGCTTCACAACTTGTGATCTACCTCCAACGGAACGTTTGACACATTGTACTGTAAGTAAAATTGGTATAATTTAGAATGACGTTAATTTGATGTCAATTTGTCTGTATGGATTACATAAACATAACATTGATTCATGTTTGTCTGCGTTCAATAAAATATCGATTTGTAAACTGTACAGTATGTAATCTTAGTCAAATGTCATCACCAATCTGGTCGTCATAAAATGTCGATATTGATCTCTTCAAATTTATCGAATGTGTATACTACTGTATAAAGATGCATATCTACTGACCCTTTATTAATTGGATACAGGACTACTTTGTCTTTAGATTATGAAGTTAAGTATCTTTGACCAAGATTTTATACTGATTGATGTCTATCAACGGACTGATATTCCTTGCATGATTCGATATACGTAGGCATAGGTTCAGTCGACCTGTTTGTGAGTAATTTTCGTTGTGCTTCATATTAAATCTTACAACCAGTTCTGAAATTCATACTCCTGGGAGAGATAAGGCATTTTTAGCATCGATATTATGCTGATTCTGCCTTCTTCATACGAAGTCAGTGTCATAGAAGAGGTTATTTATTCAAGGAAAATTTCATTAACTCCTGGTCAGCAGTCTAGTGCCTTCACATTCATGTTATGTTTATGTGATAATCACATAAGGAATAAATATTGCGATTCAACTTATTTCGGCTGTCACTACAGGTTACGCTCACTATTCCAATGCGATCACTCAAATAGCTTCACATTTTGTAAGTTAAACAAAGTCATCACAGTTAAAACAGAAGCTTGGCAAACTAACAAACATCACATGTTCACTAGAAATGTTCACCAACTATGATCGTTAAATGACCCAGTTAGTAGTTTCTTTTTGAACAATATTTATTGACATAGATTGTTTATCCAACAAATAATTGTTTTTTGCACCCTCCTGTTTAGGTGTATTTTCGTACTGGTATGTAGACTACTGTTTTCATATCGAAAACAAAATGAAGTAGAGTGTTTCATGACTCAGTGGTGTGAATGTTTGTACATGTACATGTACACACACCCACACACACACACACATTATGACCACCAAAGTCTGGTGATCTTAGTTGGATCAGTCTACTTATGCATAAATATACTAAAAATTTTTTATGATTGATCGGCGAAAAAAACATGTGAACTTTGTCGTTCAAAAATAACATCACCTTCAATAATGCGAATGAAACCAAACAAACATAGTTTCATTCATTCATGGACTATTCATTGTACTTTATTTAGATAATGTTGTATGTACCATAGTCTCCTTTTTCTGTTTGTACATATTTTTATGTAGAGGTCAGTTTTGCCAATCAACTTTCATTTCTAATTTTTTAATTATTCCTTTCCATAGAAATTTTATTGTTTTATTGTAGTTAGTAGAAAATGAACTGTTGTTGGTCTTATTTAGAAGAGAATGTTTATGTGAAGCAAGAAAAACTTTGTTTCATTAATTGTTTGTTTGAATTTAAAACACCATTTATTCATGAGACAAAAGTCACTTTGAAATTATGAATCGATGATTGTTAGACCAGGATTGGAAACCTGGAATCACTGGACAACCGTTTCCTCCTAGTATGGGACTCATCAGCATTGCGCATCTACAATGATCAGTCTCATACTGGGACGAAATGAACATTCAGTCGTTCCAGGTTTCCAATGGTAATCGAACAAGTATTGATTCATAGTTTCAATGAGACTTAACAATCTACATAGCCCTTTAATGAAAATCACAAATGTTAGTATTTGTATCATTTAGTTGATATAACAAATCAATCAAAATAAATTATGTGAACTGTTTGGACATCAGCTTGAAAGTCCAATGGTTTAGCGGTTGTTGGAAATATTGGGATCTGACTCTGTTATTGTCGTTGTGGTGTATTCGTGAGGAATCCCGAACTGAGACTAAACAGTTATCCAAAGGTTCCTAGTTATCTGAGGTTATTTGACTCAGATAAGGTCTTGATATAAACTATGAAATCATTGATATTTTCCAATTGTCTTATAGTAAGTATTTTGAAATTCTATTGTTACATACAGTTTTTGAGTAAAATACCAGAAGAAACACACCGGTGAACTGCATTACTTGGTTTCTTATTAGTAGTATGATTTAACGAACATTAAAATAAACTTCATGTAAAACTTGAAGTCATTTCCCTGCAAGACATTGATGTTGTCAATGCATTGATTAACTTACATCGTTGAATACACTTCAAAATAAAGTGTTCGCCGTTTTATACTCAGTCGGTTACAGGAAAATATACTGAATTTTAAACCTATACGTTTTAAGGGGGGTAAGAATGGCAACAAATATCGAGTGTCCTCTATTCAATAAATATTAAACTGAATACAATACTATAATTGTCTACTGATGTAAGAGTCTAAGATGTTGACCTCCAAAGTAAAAGATGAATACTGTTTAACCTTGAAATATTGAAGGAAGTAAGTTATTCATGAAGTATAATGGATTGAAATGAGTAATTGTCAACTTTAATGAACTTTGGCCAAAGTCTTTTAACTGTGTCACTGAGACAGATTTATTTATCATTCTTACTGATGTAGAAATAAGCCTTTTTAATCCATTGTGTATTTGCACAGACAGCTGACTAATAAACATTTTATCATTAAATAAAAATAATGATAATCATATTAATACTGGTTCTGTTCAGTATTATATGTTTAGTACAATATAGAATTGTCTGCACAAATTGTTTTAGCAAGTTTCCTTTACAAAACAATTAGTGAATGGCAGTAGCAAGCAGACAGTTCAACAATACCGAAAGTCCTGGGTTGCGGATGCGCACAAATGATCAGTCCCATATAAAGACGAAATGGCTGTCCATCAGATTCAATAGTGAAGGCTTTCTTAAAACAGTAGCGAGCTAATATAATTTCAAGAGGGTTCCTGTCAAAACTATTGGCTGAATCAAATTGTCTGAAAATTTGTAATTCATAGGTGATTAATTTGAATCTATTCATGAGCTTAATGTTATTTGCATTAAATAATATGTGAACTATGGTAGAGTTTCATTTGCTGGGCTGAATATTTTATTATAGAGCTTTCATAGAATCACATTTTTGAGCAATAATAAGCTAGTTGGTTGTGATCGGTCACAAACAGACAATCAGTCTACGTAGCTAGAACTTTCTGCCATGTGAATAGAGAAGAAAACAACAGATTCTTTCAATTTTAATCAACTTGAGTTACAATATGATGTTGGTATGAAAGAATTTTATTCCTCGGTTGTTTTGGTTTGGTTTTGTACCGGTAAATTATAACACTTCATTAGTGAGAATATTTGTCAGCTTACCGTATTCTATCATGATTATTTTACAGTTACCTTTCAAATCGGATTTTCGATGTACGGCATCTGTGATATGCTCTCATAACAATGCGCTTAATCAAATGATATAAAAGTGCTTGTTGTACAAGTTCATATAAACCGACAATAGTATGATTTTTCAAAAAATGGCATGAAAGTCACTCTTTTAAACTTGAATTGACAGAACATTAATTGATAATGATTTCGTGCGGAACAACACTATCATTGATGATAGTGACATGCTTAACAAATTCTAGATGAAATAGGTCACGTCGGTTTTGGTCGAAACATTTTTATACATGGATTGCATTGAACAACGGTTTTGTTGTGATTTTGCAATCCACAGTAGTGTGAACAGTAAACTCTTTATCCTACAACACAGAGACAGACATTAAATTCACATGGAAAGTTAGTTATGAGTTGGGATTCAATATATCATCTATCATTGTTCGATTGTCATCAGATGTGATCAGTGATATCTAATACCTGGTTCGCACTATGATTAAACTCATCAGAACTTTAGAGGTTTTTGTAAATGTCAATCGATAATGTATTAAAGTTTATTAACTGACCAAATTGTTTGTAAGCATAACTGAATCTAAGAAAATATTTTCTCTGGTCTGACCATTTGAATTTTTATGTGATTGCAATCAGGTACAGACTGATGCATTCGGCATCGTACTACACTCTGAACATAAGGCCTAATAATATTACCTATTTGCCTAAGAAATTCAATCTTGTAATCAAGTGACTAAAAATCGAACATATTAATCACATCTGAATCTATTAGATGGTATTCCAATCGTAAGACGTGTTTTTCCTCATTTTCAATCAAAAAGTATGATAATTCACTTTGTCTGATTGACTCTTCATGTGTTGAAAGATTTTGAGTAGAATCCATCCTACCAACTGACACTTATCAATGCATGTTGAATTATCAATTATCAGCGGTTATTCTGCATAAAACGTAATCTTATTGGTTAAATACCATCTTGTTTTCATTGTCTTACCGGATGATCCCTTGTTAAAATGTACTGAGTTTGTAGGAGACAGTTTTAACATATTGATCAATTTGTTCCGAATATGAACAGAAAAATAAAACAAACTGGGATAAAACAACACGATATTGCGAGCTGAGAGG
>CALYCR020002705.1:18015-26539 GCA_944470395.2 Schistosoma turkestanicum
GAATCTCCTATCTTTTTACATCCTTCCTGTATAAGGTGTTTAAATCGTTATAGATGTTGAGATGGTAGAGAAAATTTGTAGCTCAGGTGGAAGATTGTGGTGGTGTTTTGTTCTTTGAGCTGGATGTTTTTTTGGTTGTGGAGCTTTCATTGTTCTTCTGCTGAACACAACATCATGAGCACAAACTTCAGATAGAAGAAGTGAAGCATTCTAATTTCTCCAAGTGTGACCTGTAGTTTGCTCTCCTAACCTCAATCCTGATTGGTTGATGTTGACCTTAAACCTGTCGTTGTTTGCATCTTTGTTTTGATTGGATTCCCCTTTTGATCAACAGCAACCAATCAAGATCGAGGTTACCAGAACAAGCTACATGTTAAACGTGGAGAAATTCGAATGCTTCACTTCTTCTATCTGAAGTTTGTACTGATGATGTTGTTCAGCAGAAGAACTATGAAAGCTCCACAACCAAAATATCCAGCTCAGAGAACAAAACACCACCACGTTACAGATTTACTATTTTAGTCTGCTCTTACTAAGTACATACTGTTGTTCTAATATGATTGTTCGTTATAGTCAGTCATTAAGACAACTGATTCAGCTGGTTGTTATGATAGTATAAGTCAGCTTAGGTATAAATCATAAGTTAATGACTTCGACCGACCTCAGTTGACTGACCATCCATGTAGAAGTGACCTATACTTGTGATTTATCGATAAAAAAGAAATATATGTCGAGAAATGTAATGTTTCTGTGTGACTTTTCTAGTATTTAACATCAAGACAATTTGTAACACATACAATTATCATTTATAACATGACAGTTCAAACAAATCTAAAATAGTTAGGTTAATGTCAATATTTACTAGAGAGAAATAAGTCGTCCAAACATTTGAACAAGATATTGTAATATCACACTTATTAGATTATTTATTATTCATTAGTGGTAACAATAAGGAATCAAAGCGACCATCAATGATCCTTGTTTCTTTCTATTACATATGATCAATAATTTCCATTGTTAAGATCATGAACTGATACAAGTTGGATCAATAGTAAGAACGTGAAAGTATAAGATAGCCACTTCCTGCTGGTATATAGGGCTCCTCATCAATGCTCATCTATAACGGTACATCTGGAAATCGAATCCATGATCTTCGGTTTCATGAATGAACGCTTAATCTCTCAACGACTTACTTACGCCTGTTACCCCCAAAGGAACATAGGCCGCCCACCAGTTTTCTCCAACCAACTCTGTCCTGGGCTTCCCACTCCAGTTCTGTCCAATGTTTGTTCAGTCTTCTTATGTCTTTCTCTATTTCTCGACACAATGTGTCACTTGGCCTTCCTCTTTTCCTTTTACTCTGAGGGTTCCATGTGAGGGCTTGTCTCGTGGCGCAGTTCGGTGCTTTTCGTAGTGTGTGTCCTATCCACTTCCACCACTTATTCCTGATTTCCTCATCCACTGGAATCTGGTTTGTTCCCTCCCATAGTTCGTTGTTGCAGATGTTGTCTGGTCAACGAATCTGAAGTCTTTTCGTAGACAACTGTTAATAAACACTTGTATCTTATGGATGATGGCTTTGGTAGTTCTCCAAGTTTCCGCTCCATACATTAGAACTGTCTTGACATTTGTATTGAAAATCGTGATTTTGGTTTTGGTTGAAAGTTGTTTGGAGTTACAGATATTTTTCAACTGTAGAAATGCAGCCCTTGCTTTGCCGATCCGCGCCCTCACATCTGCATCCGATCCACCTTTCTCGTCAATGATGCTGCCAAGATATGTAAAGGTGTTGACGTCCTCCAAGGCATCTCTATTAAGAGTGATTTGGTTGGTGCATGTTGTGTTGTATCGTAGAATCTTGCTTCTTCCTTTATGTATGTTGAGACCTGCTGGCGCTGAGGCTGCTGCTACACTGGTCGTCTTCTCTTGTATTTGTTGTTGCATGTGCGACAGAAGAGCCAAGTCATCTGCGAAGTCCAGATCGTCCAGCTGTGTCCTAACTGTCCAGTTGATACCATGCCTCCCTCCAGATGTTGATGTCTTCATAATCCAGTCGATCACCAGAAGGAGAAAGAGAAAGGGTGAGAGTAAGCAACCTTACCTGACACCGGTCTTCAATTCGAAAGAGTCTGTCAGCTGTCCTCCCATCACGATTTGGCAGTTTATACCATCATAAGAATTCCGTATAATGTTAATTATATTCTCAGGCACACCATAGTGCCGAAGAAGCCTCCATAGTGTTTTATCCTATCCACGCTATCGATGAAGTTTCTACACTGCCTTAGTCGATATCAATTCATTGCATTTCACATTCATCCTTGCATAATTTAGTTAATGAGAATAACTATCTCACAACATATGTATAATTATACTTGACTGGATATGATTAATCAATAAATTTTATTTCTCTATTATCATCATCTAGGGAAAGTTAGTTATAATAAATCTTTAAACTATCAAGTCGCCTTTAATACAATTAGAACTAATAACTATTTTTTCTCTTAAACTATTCTTTTTTTCCAATAAATAATAATAATAATGATTATTATTCAGCTCATGTATTATTCAAATATATATATATATATATATATATATATATATATATATATATATATATCAAATAAAAGACTGAAGTAAAAGTATCATATACTGACAATTTTAAGCGGCCTATTAACCAATCAGGAAACTTTATTTAGTTATAAAGTAATTAGTAGCTCAAAGCTATAAAAAAGAAACACTAGATTAGCCGCTTTGAACTGAATAGTCAGTCAACTTTTAGATATAGGAATTATTCCGTTTAGTTAGAGAGAAAAAAGAAGGTCAAGTTTACATGTATATCTGTGGTGCGTGTTACTTATACGAACGATATAAGTAGTATAAGAAGGGACGTGAAACAGAAAGTCTCACGGTCAGAAGAGGAAAACGGAAAGCGAATGGTGCAAAAGCAAGAAGTAAATGGAGTACCAACAGAAAGGAATGGAAGAAGGATGGAGCGTTGGAAGTCACGACTCAAAGATGGTGTGCAAATAGAGTGTTCAATGTAATGTTTTCGTTTTTAACTGACTCAGAGTGTAAATTTACACAATACAATCTTCCGCACTTGCAGTTGAGCAGTTGAGCTAGTGTTCTAAGTTAGCGTGATCACCACACAGAGTTTCTGTCACAGAAATGAGACAAGCTTAGCGTTGTGTACTATTGTGGTGTGAGCTACTTATAAGTAGTATATGATTTGAGTGTCAACGTAATGTCTGGCAGCAGAAGATGGGGGAAGATCAAGAAAGAAAGAGTGAGAACACAATGGAATTTGTATGAAACGCATGAATAAGTGAAATGTCAGACAATCGATTGATGTTTTGCAACAGGAACAGTCCAGTTCGATATGATGAACTGATATTTTGCAAATGAACGATTTACGATATGGTTTTCCAATTTTACTGAGTAACTCTGTAATGATCGTTATATACATTTCGGTTGAGCCACCTGTGTTCTCGTTCACTACATTATGAGTCAAGTTGCATTAACAAAAAACAAACTTATATTTGAAATTTAAATGAAGAGTTAGAAAGGGAAGAAGACATTATCTAGCTTTAGTTAAACACTCTGGAAAAAGCGTATCAAGTTGTAATAAGTGCTTTAAAATACAATTTGCCTTGAGAACAATTATGCTGTGTAATTTAGCTTAAACATCAACTCGAATTCACTTTACGACTTTTTAGTAGAAATTTCTATTGATTTTTAAACTATTTTGTTAAGGACGTTAGATTCCCAGAACTCGCTTGATAAATGCTTTATTTTGGATTTCACGTTTGCGAGCATAGGCTGATCAGTTGACACTGAGATTTCATTTCCCACAAGGAAAATCCTTGGCTTTGATTGACTGTTGTGTATTTTAGTGTGCTATTTTTGTGACTCTACCGAGGACGTCTCCATGGAGTATAAATAAACGTAATTTGAGTGCTTGGATTCATTGTGTGCTTGCTGGGTGTTTGTAGAATATACTTTCTACCCTTATCAAGACTTCTATTTATCCGTTTCAGATGAAGTTAGCCTACCTGGACACTGGTTCATTGTCTCGTTCTAGTTTATCGACTACTGTGAACCCGTAATAGTTTCAATCGTACCTAGTGACGAACCTAACACATTTTAAGAACCATATATTGACAATGTTTTCTTTGTTAATAACATAACATACAAGTTATCAATCGTTACACTTTAAATTTCGCGCAGGATACATCAAGCGGTATCTTAGTTCTGATTTGTAAACACAAGGGTGCCAGTATGACACCTTTTTCTCCATTTTCATTTTACCCCTGGAAAATTCTATGATCAATACTTTTGTTAAGCGTAAACATTATTTTGGAATAAATCTATTTACTTCTGATATTAAGGCAATAATTGATAGAATGTAACACTTATATAGAGTTTTTGATATGACAGGGACTTTCAATATATTTGATAATCTTGTATTGGATGCTCAAACAGCAGCACTAGACAGAGACTAGATCACGATAAACCAGTCAGTCGTATCAAGGCCAAAATGAAAGGAGAATCAGAGTAAGCGGCAGACAATAATTTATTCCACACAATTACAAGCAGTTGCACTTAATTAGTTCACGGCAGAAATCAATAAGCCGAAATGAAATCAAATAATGAATGATCCGTAGACTGTACCTGTTTGTCCACATTCCATGACCAATCACATTTTCCTTTCACTCATCAGTTTTATTTTTCTCAAGGTATTAATAATGCGGTGGGAAAGTGCAAATGTCCTTTTTAATGTTTTTTTTTCAGATGATACCTGGTTATCCAGTAAAAAAGTTGATACATTTAGTACTTACTAGTTTAGCTATCATTAGATGTAATTGTATACGGAGATAGAGTGTGATATGATTTGAAAACTGCCTGATAACTACTAGGTATGAATATTTGGAGGTTCTTTTAACACGAAACGTGATTAACGTAAACTAGATAGATTGAACAACTAATACACAACAACACATCAGTGTTAATGATCTGCAAGCAAATAAAAGAGATAGGAAAACAACCCTGAAAAGAGCTTTACTATTCCCAGAAGGAGTGGAAAATTCGGTTAAATAATTATGCTTACCTAGTGACAACAATGACTTTGGGAACGCTGCCAAGATATGTAAATAATTTACGTCCTCCAAGGCATCTGCATCTCTTTCTCCTGGTCATCGACTGGATTATGAAAACGTCAACATCTGGAGGGAAGCACGGTATCAACTGGACAGATGGGACGCAGTTGGACGATCTGGACTTCGCAGATGACTTGGCTCTCCTACCACACACGCAACAACAAATTCAAGAGAAGACGACCAGTGTAGTAGCAGCCTCTGCAGCAGTAGGTCTCAACATACATAAAGGAAAAAGCATAATTCTGCGATGCAACACAACATGCACCAACCAAATCACTCTTAATAGAGATGCATTGGAGGACATTAACACCTTTACATATCTGGGTAGCATCATCGACGAGAAAGGTGGATCGGATGCAGATGTGAGGGCGCGGATTGGCAAAGCAAGGGCTGCATTTCTACAGTTGAAAAATATCTGGAACTCCAAACAACTATCAACAAACACCAAAATCAGGATTTTCAATACAAATGTGAAGACAGTTCTACTGTATGGAGCGGAAACCTGGAGAACTACGAAAGCCATCATCCAGAAGATACAATTGTTTATGAACAGTTGTCTACGCAAAATACTTCGTATTCGTTGGCCAGACACCATCAGCAACAACCTACTATGGGAGAGAACAAACCACATTCCAGTGGAGGAGGAAATCGGGAAGAAGTGGTGGAAATGGATAGGACACACACTACGAAAAGCACCTAACTGCGTTACGAGACAAACTCTCACATGGAACCCTGAAGGCAAAAGGAAAAGAGGAAGGCCAAGTGACACATTACGCCGAGAAATAGAGAAAGATATGAGAGGAATGAACAAACATTGGACAGAACTTGAGAAGGAAGCCTAGGACAGAGTTGGTTGGAGAAAACTGGTTGGCGGCGTGTGCTCCATTGAGGGTAACAGGCGTAAGTAATTAAGTAAGTAAGGCATCTGCACCACGAGTGACTGGGTAGCTAATGTCATGTTATATCGCAGAATTTCGCTTTTCCAGTCTTGCACCTGAAGGAGAAACAGAAAGCATGGGAGTAAGCAACTTTGCTTGACACCTGTCTTTACGTCGAACGAGTCTGTCAGCTAACCTCCGTTCACGATTTCGTAGTTTAATCCATCACAGGTATTCCGCATGATGCTGACTATCTTCTCAGGCACACCTTGGTGTCGAAGAAGCCTCCGTAGTGTTGTTCTGTCCAAGCTGTCAAATGCTTTCTTGTGGTCAATGAAGTTGATTTTGAGTGGTGATTTATATTCAAGCGACTGTTTCACAATGATGCATTATGTTGCAGTTTGGTCGGTACATGATCGGTCATTACGGATATAGGAAGGATCGGAAGGAGTAGAAAATTCGGTTCAATAATTATGCTTACCTAGTGACAACAGTGACTTTGGGAACACAGCAAATTTCACAACAGTAATATAAAGTAAAATCTGACGAAAAAGTTATTTTTCATCAGAACTACAGTTTATCAGCATAACAAAAATAGAACTGGATTATAATTGAAGCCTTCTTAAAAGAGTTTGATACTGATTAACTAACTGATTGAATAAGATGAGTACTTATTATCAACAGTGTTGCACCAACTAGAAATGATTTGAATGAATAACCTTGTATATTTAACTAGTTAAATCGATAAAAATTTAACGAAGCGTAAGTATTAACATTGAAACCATATTGAACCAGCTATTAGTCATGGGAGTTGTCATTACAACAATGTAAATAGTTTATAGCACTGAAGATACTTTTGAGTTTGTTTACCTTAGGCGTTATCTAGTAACAGTTATCAGGATGAGTAGTATATGAAGTCTAGGAATTGCATTGAATATTCACCGCCACAAGCTCTATATTTAGTGTTTAGATAGATTTTATTTTATTCACAAACTATGACTTGTGTATTCAGTACATGCATAAAACTATTCATAATATGTTCTGGTTAATGTTTTTTTAATTGGAGTTATGGAAATTGGTGTTTTTACACATTGAAATTATCAATCAGTCATTGTTAGACCACCATTAGGAACCGAGAGCCACTGGATGGCTCACTAGTGACTAGCTTCGTGAGGTAGTTCTCGGAGTTCCAGTAAGAAGACTTGGCAAGTAGAGTTCAACACTGTCGGGTGTAGGCAGAAACTACCGAAGACAAACCGGTGAAGTCGCTCAAAATCCCTAGATCGATCAGAGTTAGACATTAACACCGCTGGATACCAGCTTAATCGTTCAGAGGTTAGGCGTTCATGGGCAAGACCGAATGACTTGAGTTCGAATCCTGCGAGGTGCAGAAGTCGTGGATGTTCACTGTTGATCAGCCCCATACCAGGACGAAACGGCCATCTTTCAGTGCTTACAGGTTTCTAATGGTGATCTAACAATCACTGACTGATGATTTCAATGTGTAGTAACGTTTATTTTCTACGGAATACGGTCGCTAATCCCATATACAACCCTCCTCCCTGAGACCGCCTGTAACCCCGTAAGGACTCCAGGCGGAGTTATGCGTAATATGTACAATTTATTTATTTATCTAAAAGAATAACATGTCATTAAACTACTCATAAACGAGTTGTAGTCACAAAATCAGCTAAAAATACAGAGAACCGTTTAAAAATGGCTTCATCTTAGATTTGGATTTCTAAGAAATGTGTATATTGATTGGTCCTTGGTCTTTAGACTTTTTAAGTCTTGCATTAAACATCCTATCAATCAATAGTAGTATCCAACTGTAAAGGATGAAATGGCTTTTGAAATGCTCTTTCATTTAGAATTCTTTAAATGTTTTCTTTAGTTATTGCTTCTGAGTGTACATTGTTTCTAGATTATTGATTTATTGTTAATAAATGCACTATTTCTTAATAGACCTAATTTATCGATTATCTGTAACCTTGACTAATTGATTGTTTATTTCGTTACTCCAAACCAGTTTATAGTTCATTAAAAAAGTTAAACAGAAAATAAACAGAAGACCGTTTTCTTTTTGTATGATACTAATTCACTAAACTGAAATGGTTTCTATCATCCGGAATATAGGAAGTAGTTTGTTTACAGATCATGTGTTGATTATTTTGTTATTATAATAATAATAATAATAATAATAATAATAATAATTCTTTCCTTCAGCATTCTTATTCCTTCTGTGTTTTTGCAAACCTGTTTTATTTTCCACTAGAACTAACAACAGATTTAAAGTACTGAGTGACAGACATGTTTTATAAATATAAGCATGTGATTGGGATGTAACAAGATGGATAGACAATATGAAGAAAATATGACTGTTAATGCACAATCGTTGAAACGATTTTTCGAAGAAATATAATACTAGAAGTGAATGCCACCTGGAGCCCTTCTGGAGTTATTGGCTGTCTAAAGCCCAGATAATCAAGG
>CALYCR020002714.1:0-15739 GCA_944470395.2 Schistosoma turkestanicum
GGTGTTCCGAAACTGAATCTAGTATTTCATTGCTTTCAAGATATTCAAAAACAAACAGCAGTTCAAATACAAAACACAACGTATTTCTGATACCATGTGAGCTAATGGAGAGACAGATCACAATCATATCTCCCACTTTAAGTGCAACATGTTTCAAGGACATCATTAGCATCGATTTTCAAATACCGTGCGTTGTTTTAAATGACGCAATAGAGAAGGTAATATCGAGTCTCCGTCTGTGTATCATGTGAAGTTATAGGCTTTGTTCGCAATGTTATTGATTTTTATTTTCAGTCATCAAGGAAATAACTTATGGTATTCAGAATGTGTTCATTCTACAAAGCTTCAGAATATGCAACATTATGTGTAGATAAAATTAGTCAACAACTTCTACCTGCTTCATTTTTTCACTTATCGCATGGTGCGATCTTATCTTCGAACTTCAATCAATACAAAATATTTCAAAACTAATAGTCATGGGTTTGATTTCAGTTGTTCACGTACTGCTTCAAGATGTCGGCCTCACAGTGCTTGCTGGTTTCTAATAGTTGTCTGTAGAGTTATCTCTTCGGAATTTTATTTATTGTTTTGCGTCTATTCTGCTAGTCTGTTTTTAAGTAGTACAACCTGTATGTCAAAAATTGTTTGTTTAAATCATCTATATGCAATACATTTGAAACAGAATTTACAGATTGTTTTATCTATCTTTACATCTGTTTTATCAAAAGTCGATTTCTGTTTCTCTTAGTTTATTTGCACATTATATAACCATCATGATTTTAAGTTAGGTGGACAATTAGTTTCGAATAATTATCATTCTCATAGTTTAAATAATTTTGAAAAGTAAAACAATGAGTGAAGGTATTTCAAGTTTTTTCAATGTAACCCTCAAATGAGTTTTCAAAACTAGGGTTTAGGGGATATATAGATAATTTTGTATGCCATTTCAAATTTAAGTCTAACTAGGATATTATATTTTAGAAATCTTCACTTAGGATTTAAAAAATTATTAGGATACTGTCAATGAAGTACTAGACGTAAACATTCGAGATTCAAGTTCTCTAGCTAAAACTCTGCCGTAAATAATATATATATTTCGTATTGAATTGGAAATATGATTCAAATTTCACTTATTGTATTGGAGAATTGCAGTTTGTATTGATTCAGAAGATGCGGATGACCATATATTGATATTCGTAACAGTGTGAACAATTTTGTGCTAGTTATTCATTGGCGAATCAAGTCAGAATTATCCAGCTCAATCAAGTTGACTCACTGTATTCTGTGCTTATCTGTTTGTCATTAACTATTTCTAGTCTAAAAGAAAACCAGCAGAGACAGAATACGTCGACAACCTTGTTTGATATATATTCGCCTTACAATGTATCTGTTGATTTCAGAGTTGTGTTTTGTGTCTTCTGATTGAAAGTGCATCTCGTAGTGCGAGTAGAGACTAGCTTCTTTGTATCTCACTACCACTGAGTTCTCATATTCTTAGTATCACTATGATATTTATTTCCTACCACTGCTCCAGTGTCTTTTCTTCCAATCAATTTCAGCTTAACAGAGCGTACTGCTTTTCGAATGTTACTGATGCCTAATAAGTTTCTGAAACAACTATGGACTGATCGCTTTGAATTCATCATTCATCTTCTGAATTGCATGAAAGTGAAATTCTATTAGACATTATGAGCTACTGATTGTAACGTGAAACTTGACATGTTCAACATCAGGTGCCTGGAAGTCGATTGAATTTCCATTATGCAAGCAACAGTGCAAGTGCTAATAAATAAAAATATATAAATACATATATTTAAATGGATGAGGTATTTTGTGATTGTGAAATGTGTTTCAATATGAAATGAGTGAAAACAATGAACTGTAATAATCGTGTTTTCAGGTGTTCCGAAACTGAATCTAGTATTTCATTGCTTTCAAGATATTCAAAAACAAACAGCAGTTCAAATACAAAACACAACGTATTTCTGATACCATGTGAGCTAATGGAGAGACAGATCACAATCATATCTCCCACTTTAAGTGCAACATGTTTCAAGGACATCATTAGCATCGATTTTCAAATACCGTGCGTTGTTTTAAATGACGCAATAGAGAAGGTAATATCGAGTCTCCGTCTGTGTATCATGTGAAGTTATAGGCTTTGTTCGCAATGTTATTGATTTTTATTTTCAGTCTTCAAGGAAATAACTTATGGTATTCAGAATGTGTTCATTCTACAAAGCTTCAGAATATGCAACATTATGTGTAGATAAAATTAGTCAACAACTTCTACCTGCTTCATTTTTTCACTTATCGCATGGTGCGATCTTATTTTCGAACTTCAATCAATACAAAATATTTCAAAACTAATAGTCATGGGTTTGATTTCAGTTGTTCACGTACTGCTTCAAGATGTCGGCCTCACAGTGCTTGCTGGTTTCTAATAGTTGTCTGTAGAGTTATCTATTCAGAATTTAATTTATTGTTTTGCGTCTATTCTGCTAGTCTGTTTTTAAGTAGTACAACCTGTATGTCAAAAATTGTTTG
The DNA here is from genome assembly GCA_944470395.2 of Schistosoma turkestanicum. Classification (NCBI taxonomy): domain Eukaryota; kingdom Metazoa; phylum Platyhelminthes; class Trematoda; order Strigeidida; family Schistosomatidae; genus Schistosoma; species Schistosoma turkestanicum. The sequence continues at coordinate 2,548 of CALYCR020002714.1, forward strand.
TTTAAATAATCTATATGCAATACATTTGAAACAGAATTTACAGATTGTTTTATCTATCTTTACATCCGTTTCATAAAAGTCGATTTCTGTTTCTCTTAGTTTATTTGCACATTATATAACCATCATGATTTTAAGTTAGGTGGACAATTAGTTTCGAAGAATTATCATTCTCATAGTTTAAATAATTTTGAAAAGTAAAACAATGAGTGAAGTTATTTCAAGTTTTTCCAATGTAACCCTCAAATGAGATTTCAAAACTAGTGTTTAGGGGATATATAGATAATTTTGTATGCCATTTCAAATTTAAGTCTAACTAGGATATTATATTTTAGAAATCTGCACTTAGGATTTAAAAAATTATTAGGATACTGTCAATGAAGTACTAGACGTAAACATTCGAGATTCAAGTTCTCTAGCTAAAACTCTACCGTAAATAATACATATATTTTGTATTGAAATTAGAAATATGATTCAAATTTCATTTATTTTATTGGAGAATTGCAGTTTGTATTAATTCAGAAGATGTGGATGACCATATATTGATATTCGTATCAGTGTGAACAATTTTGTGCTGGTTATTTATTGGTAATTATATTTTGATGCAGTAAAATTATGGTCAATAATATTGATTACTTTAGGAACACCTTTTAATATGCAAGCATTTGGAGAGATCTTCATCATCATAAGACAACTCAAAAGTTGAAAACAAGCAGGAATAGACAACAGCTTGAAAAAACACACCAACGTTATATATTGCATGATCTGTTTAGCATTAACTTGGAGTAAGAAAATGAGTAAAGCATTGGCAAAAAGGATATCTTATCACGAAAAAAGATCACACAAAGTTTGAAATATATATCTACAAGCAAAGCTTTATATTACCGGAACCATTACTAATGTTTTGCATTATCAATCTTAAATATCAGTTGCTGATTATCAAGAAGGTATACTTATTTGGAATGTGGATGTTGTTAGTAGTTTTTCTAATCTAATTAGGTAAAGTAATGCATGGTCACTTCAATGATCAATATGAAATTTGTTGTAATTAACCGATTTTAAATATTTTCTTCGTTTTACGCAGTATATCGTTGATATCATTAATGATTAAGACAAAATAATTATTGCAGACAATCTCGATAGTCTTCATTGTTATTTGAGAATAAAAAGCACTTTTGTATTTCTATTATTCTGATTTTTCATAACAGTCGTATTGTGATGTTATTGTAATTATATGACGGATAAATTACGAATACAGTTTGCGTTTCTGTCATTGATTATCGTATTTAGTACTTGTTTTAGTGTAAATTTCATAATTGTTTGTCATATTTATTTAAACACAGGAGGAGCACCATCTTATAATCTAGGTATCGTAAAAACTATTGAATTTTGTCATAGACAGGGAAAGTGATCATTTTTACAAACTCACAAACTGCGAATATTACATTATGACGAAAGTTGAACTAATTTTTAAACGCTTGTTTCGAAATCAAGCTTAGATTATCTAATATAATTGAATTACGCATGAACAACAATCTGATGGATCCGTCGATAAAGAAGTGTTTTTCTTTCTTAATTTTAGCGTAGCTAATATCCAGTAGTATTTTAAAAAGCAATATAGTCTAACAGTCACGCAAAGTTAATACTCTGTATCATAAAATATGCACAAGTTTATAATGAAATTAAACGAATTTCATCACTCTCCCTTGCCTAACGTACAATGATATTTCTCCTTTCTTTATACAAGTTGGATTGTATTCGAAAATAAATCAATCTCTACTACGTAGAAACTTAAATGTTATGTGTTTTCAGTAAGGAATAATAACTTCAAAAAATGAAGAACTTGGGACTTCAATTATTTTACGAAATTGCACGACTACATATAATTGCTTTCGATAGTTCACTGCCTAACTGATCCTTATTTGAACTTTACTGTTTATGAATTAGATGATAATTTTTACGCTATTATTTCATCTTCAGAAATACGATGTTATTTTGTCGTTGATTTTTAACTGATGTCAACTGCAACAATGCTGAATTTCATGATACGTTTGCAGTGACTTATGTCGTAGTATTACTTGGCTGTATGAATCATTATTTGCTTCGTAATGATATAATGCCCACTAATCTGAGTGCTTGTTTTACTCATTCATATGTATATGTATACGTGTTTTAAATTTAATTTGTACACAATAAAAAATAATTTTTTTAATCGACAGTGATTTCATTTTGGTGGGCTGTTGTCATGTCATATCAAAGTCACACTGAATATGATTAATATATATTTCGTTTACTGATGAAGATAATAAACCTTATTGACTTTGTCACAGCACCTTCATGGGATATTGAGTCTCCGAATTGATAGTAAACTGCAATCTTAATTATAAAAGTAGACTATCCGCTCAAAGACAATACTAAGTGATGTCGCCTGTTTTCCAATGGTCCACGTTAGGCAATCAACAATGTATGAGACAGGAGATTTATCTCATTCGCTGTAGAAATGAGACGTTACAACCTGTGAGCATTTAGTTTCTTTGAAAAGTTATAGTTGCAAGTTATGAAAATAACAGTCCTGTGAGATTAATTGTATTTTAATGACCATAACAAAAGTTGTTGATAATCTTGGTTGCTTGCTTGAATGATTGTGGTAGCTGATTGTTCTAATATCGAAATATATTCACAGATTGTTTGCTCTTTTTAAGATGGAAATTCTGTCGAATAACCTCAATAAAGTTGTACATAGCTGCTCAATCTGTGACATGCCAGTATCTTCTGATACAACTTTAATTCTCAACTTCCTAAAATATTCCGTGTACAGAATTCCATATTTTATTTCATCTTCACTAACGTCTATCAATTGTTCATTTTTTTAAGACCGAATTCTTATCAGATCTTTTTTCATCCAAGCTTGTACAATTAAGTTATTAACTGAATAATCTTGAACATAAATTTCAACAAAATTTGTTTTGAGCGTCATACATTCTAAGCGATGATAGTCAATAAAATAGCTTTTCGAATCTATTTCCGTTAGTGAACCAAAATTCAATATCTCACAACAGAAAATGTTGCCATGATTCGTTCGGGCTGCACTCTTAAATAACGAAACATCGCAGCCTCATGGGTTACATAACACATTCTGAAAAACTTCTCAACAGATGAATTTTAAGTCTTTTACAAATTCATACGCCATCCATGTTTGGTACTTTTTTCCTACCAACAGCAAGGCTAATTGCAAGACTACATTATATACCAGAAGCTTTGTTATTAGCCTTTGCTCAAGACTTGTAACCACCGCTAACTGACCGTGTTTCGCATCTGTAAATCAATCGGCCTATTGTTGATTGACAAGTGGAACTTTTGATTAACGTTTCATTGTTAAAGTTGTGGATACGAAAGTTGTTGCCTTCCAATTCATGAATACGATCAAGTTAGTTCAGGCATTGGCAAATGCACAGTAAAATTATCGCGAAGCGTCTTCACCATCGCAATTCCCTTTGATTTACTAGCGCGCATACTAAATTCTGCTGACATTAAGTCGACTTTACAATTATTGGTCTTTTAAAACTACAATGCCCTGTTTCATAACACCAAATATCAGGTTTGATGTACTCGAACCATCTTTCTCCAGCTCTAGGGAAAAATTGCGCTTCTAATAGTTTGTTATTAGGCGCAATAGATATGAGGGCGTAGAGAAATATTGATATTGAATTATGGAATCTCGTATTCTCTTACGAGCACTCTGCTTTAGTCACAACTGTGTACTGTGTGAATTACAAATTCAGTCACATGATTGAAATTGCTGCTTTGAGTTTTGTTCTTCTGCGATCGCTCTACCTTGCGATGTAGGACATGGAGAACTATACGATCAAGCCTAAAATCTCGTCTTTGTTGTCACGACGGCTAATGTAGCAGCGTTTTTCAGGATCTCATATAGTCAGGCCGTCGGACGTTTTCAGATTTATAGGGGTAATAGAACACTGACTTGTTCATTATATCGAAGAAACATTTATTCTGTGGAATAAATGATCCAGGTAATCACTTGTAACGGTTAGACAAACAAATATATTACCTTGCTTACGATATCAACGAACGCAAGTTTGTGTACCAAACAAACAAGCATTGTGTAATAAATTTAGTGGTGCGTGATGAAGATGGGATCAGTCAACGATGAAGTTAAAATTTAAACCGCGGGATCTCATTAAATATCGTATATTTGAATTAACTTCACTCAATTTTAATCTATCGCTAGTTAGTTTGAAAGTAAAATGAACAAAATATGTACACTGTGAAAAAAGGTTGACGAAATAGTTAAGGAGACAAACAAAAATAATTCTGAACAAAAAGAGCATGAAGATTTAGTAAAAAACATAAAAAATAGACAATGAAAATTAAAAAAACCAAAAAAATTTTATGTAATGAATAAGAAATAATGAGAAACTTATAGAATATAATCACAAATAAAAGAAAGAAAATCTAATCTATTATTACAGTCACATTATTCGCTTTACACAAAAAAAGTAGTTTACAAATGAGACAACCATCTAAATAGTATAGAAAAGTGCGTTTCGTTATCTTGATAACGTCTAGACAATTTGCTTTTGTTATTTTCAGTCTCCCCCGAAGTAGAAAGAATGGAATGTTCAGCAAACATCGAACCATATGTGAAGGCCGTTTCAATGTAAAATTTACTAAAGTTTTTCTGAATTGTTAATTAGTGGCAAAATAATTAACTCAGTTCTATATGATGATGCAAATGTTTCCTTTTTTCAGGTTTAGTAAGTGACGAGAATGCCTTCTACTGTAAATAATATTGCGTCCTGAATACCTGAATGGCACTGTTATTTCATAAACACTTATAAAAAAACAGCGTAAAAATACAAAGTTGAACAATTCACAATCTAAAATAAAATAGATATAAACTTCACTCGAGTATAATTCCTGATTACCGAACGTTACGTGAAGTCAGAAATACAAACTTATATATTTTCTCTAGATTTACTATTTCAATCATTCTAAACAATTTATCAGAAACTTTGTTTGAAGGCCTTTACAAAGGAAAAGAGGTTTCTCACGAGCATCGAATTTAAAACAAACTTTCAGATTCGGTGCAAAGTTCCGTGCAGTATCTTGAGATAATCATTTACAAGTAAGCACAACGTATATTCTTTTTATTTATTAAGAACTTCAACCAGTCCGTTTTCACGTATTCGAACATTTAGGTATATGTGAGACGTTGAACATCAAAACGTTCGTACGTTGGTTTTCATTGTACCGACATTTTTTTCAGTGTCAGTATATCTTCGCAAGAAAACCTCGACGATTTCAAGTACACCTTTGCTTACTTCGACGTGCTAACGGTTCCGACATTGTATTTTAATTCAACCACTGAGAAGAGAAAAGTGTTCTAGCTATCGGACTTGCTGTTCATCAGATAGTGCTTTCGTCAATTCAAGCTATTATGTAAAATTGGACAAGGGGTACTTTCTGTGCATCTTTGTTCGACACATATCATTCTGACTTGAGTTAAAGAAATTACGCGAGTGTTCTTTGTGATGGTTTGCTCTTTTTTGTTGACAGAAAAATGATAACCTTTCGACGCTTAAAATAGGGAATGTGATAAAACGTCAGAAAATCTAAAAATACTTCAGAAAAATTTCTTCGATTTTTACATGCAATGTGGTAATCAACACATTCATCTCATAATTAAGACAACATCGTTTATAGTGTCTTACTATGAGGAACAGTATGCGTGGCGAAAATTTCTCAATTTTCATTTTCACCTGACGTTTATATAATATTGTGTTCAGCAATCATTCAAGGTCTTTGAACGTGAAATTTACTACTCTTGTTGCCCATCTATATAATTTCAATGTTTAGCAAGTGATAATTCAACCTTCCCCTTCGCCACGGAAAATAGTGCATCGTGAAGACATTCGCAGCATCGAGATCTCAGTGACACGTCACTCAGTGAAGGTGCAAAGTGTGATAGTTGTATCTCTCAGTATGAAATTTACTGTTTTTTCACTGGTTAACATCAGTCATCGAATAAGAAGTAAATATGTTTTTTGTAATATTTATTTAAACAATAGAATTCACTAGAAGATTTATTGAAACAGACTATAAATTGAGTGCATTTTTATAATTTACGAATTAGAAGAGTGACCTAGAAACTTGAACTGAGTAACTCCTACAGCTTTTTATGACTTTTTCAGGAAAAACATGCTGAACAGTTGGTTGATGGTTATTTATTTACTTGGATTTACATTTCCTGCGAACCTCAAATTTGAAAGGATTTGTGATAATTTTGGTAACGTCAACCGTAATGAATTTAATATTCGTACGTCTGGAGATCAAAAAACATTACAGGTAATGATGGAGTTAATTCATAATACCCTTAAAAAGTATGACGGCTATTATTATTCTATGTTCATTCTACATGATCAAACTCCGCAAAAATTAGATATTAAACATAAAAAATCTATCAATGAATATTTCGAGGCAAGTTCATCAGTTTTGTGAAAGACATGTCGTACACTTTTTTTTCAGGAAATTATACCACAATTTAACGTAACATTTTATGGTGCAGACTACGATAAGTTACATGTGTATCAAGAAGGTAAGATATGTTCAGTAAATCAGAATAGTTACTGGTTGGTTTGATTCATTTGTTGATAATTTTCATTGGTTCAATAATGTAGTAAGTATTTCCAAATAATTGGCCTTTCGTATACATTTGTCATTTACTAATCAAAACGATTTGAAATCATGATACGGCTAAAACGGTCATACACTTTACAAAGAATTTCTTAGGAAAACCTAATCATGAAGTGCTTGGTACAGATATGAAGACATGGATAAGTAAGAATAACCTAATGGCAGTTAAAGAACATACGAAATGCAAACACCCGCTTACCAAAACCCTACCTGAAAACATAGATATTTTATCATACTAAAGCCATCAGAAATACGGTAAATTTCGTATAATAGACAGAGGTGTTTAATAACTATTGCAATGAACAATTTTATTACTTAAACACCTGTCAATTATTTCATTAGTAGACTATGTGATATAAATTGATGTGTTTCATTAAATTACTCGAAAATAGGTTATGTAATTTTACCACATGTACAAGATTCGATAATACTGGTCCCTTATTACGATGAGTACCAAGAAGGATACATAACAGATATTGAAACCAGCAGTGAGTATATTTCTACCGACTGGCTTTATTTTCTGTTCTCTTTTGCATTTATTCAGTAAGCTTAATTGAAATGTCTTCTCTCACTGATCAAATTGAGTAAGACGACGAAAGTGGATATCAACGTTCATAAAATATTTCTCTGTAAAGCTAAAACAGCAACGTTGATTCATATTCAGTGCTGTTAGGCAAATCATCAAATAACCAAATACTTTGAAACTGGCACAGTACCATTGATGTTAACTGTCAAATTTTAACAAAAAATGTATTTTGCGTATTGAAGAAAGGGTGTGAGTAATGCTTGACCAACAAATAAAAAGCATTTCATGCACTATATTAAATCATTTCTTATATGATTCAGTAATCAAATAGTATGACAGACCATCAGAAAAAACATCTTTCTGATAAGTGCCAAATTGCTTGAGCCTTTATATTTATAGAGCATTGTCAAAGTAATTTAGGAACAAGCAGTTTAGTTTCACGTCAATCAGAATCCAATTTTTAAGACTATAGATTCTTACTCTAAATAACTGTGTGAAAAATTACATTCGTATGTGATATTTATTCTTGTCAAAACTGTTTGTGTTAGGATATATATAAATTACATTTCATTTAAGGTGATTCGATCCATATCATATGGAAAAGTGAAAGTCGTCGAAATAAGCAAAATGAATGTAAGTAATATTAAAGCAAAATCTAATTTACAATAGGTTTATATAACAATAAGATTCCTGTTTAGATAACTGGTTTGAAAAACCGTTCTTCAGAATTTTAAATAGTGTATGCTTTTTTTTTCTTTTATCTTACTTAACTGTGTTTTTTATTACTGTGTTAATACGAGAAAAAAAGTATCTCGTTCATCGAAAAAAATGTTGTTTCAACATCTTTACATTATTTTTTAACTCCTGGTAATCACCTAATAATACTTTTTACTTGTGTGCTTCATTTATATGATGATCGCTTTCAACATACAGATGAAGTTCATTGCTTAATCAATGAATTTGGGAATTTCTTTTTTCACTATGTAACTGTGAGTTAAATGCCTCAGTAAAATGTAAAACTAAACAACGTTATACAGTTTCAATTACTGAAATATGTATCACAATTTTTAAGAAAATCATGTTCAGATACAATTCATCATGATCATTCACATATATAGATATTTCAGCGCAAAAATGATTTTGTCAGTCGAGGTTGGAAATTAGTGAAGCAAATAGCCAAATATCATCCATTAGCAACGAACCATATGAATTTGTATAACACAGTGTAATTGGTTGATACAAATTAGAGTTGAATTATTCTACTTTTCGTTTCGCATGGATTCAATATTATGAAAGAACAATGATATCCCAGTATTTGTTTGATTTTAAAACTTTGATAAGTACGTTTTTCGTAGAAAAGATTGTTTTCTTTGTAAATAGGACAAATCCTTTTATGTTTATCTTCAATTGTATTCAACGTTTCCGTTGCGCTATGTGTAGTAAATTCAAATTGTTTTTAGTAGATATTCATATGTTATAGTGAGGTCGTTGATGTATCTGAACTGATGTACATAACTGTATTTCAGATACCTGATCAAGCCACTCGAAGACGAGTCAGTTCAAAAGTATACCATGAATTTAGCTGCATTCGTAAGAAATTAGGTAAGAAAACTCTCAAACGATTTTTGCTTATTTCCTTGTACATTGATCAAAATGAACAGTTATTGGTTCGCTTTATTGCCACCGCAAATTATTGTGCAGTTTCAACGAACAACTTACTCGATCGGGAGACACGGTTTACTTAGTAGAAAAAATCATTTACGTTACACTTTTTTAATGTTCAACATGGTAAACTCATGCATGCGTGAAATGAACTTGTGTGATTCGAATTCCGTGATTGCATGCTTTTACGAATACAGTACCCATTACTTCAGTTTCCAGTTTTCATCATATTTCAAAAAGCTCGCGTTTATCTCATTGTTATAATTAGGTCTAATTATTCTGTGTATATATTTAGAATAGCAAAGACGAACGAAAATACGTTTATTTCAGAGGATCGAGAGTATTAAAGTTGCACACTAGTGGAGACCTTGATTTCGGTAAACTGGGTTGAAACCCCTTTCATTGAATCATTTTACTGTCACAGTATAGTATTCGGCACTTGAACAATTGTACATCTTCAAAGTTCCATTTATTCTCTTCATTCCTCAACGTTTCATCGGTTATGAGCAGCGTTATCCGTTGTTTGCTGAATATACTATTCTTTTTATTTTATCGAGCTAGTTCGAACTGCACTGAGCAGTGATAGTGTCATAAAAATACATTATGTGCTCAATATCAGTTAGCACAGGCATCTTCAAACCTGTCTGATATTTAAACTATGTCGGCAGAGTGTGAACATTATTCTTGTCCGTAAAAAATAACCACATCTTGTTCAAGCCTCAGACGGGAAAATGGGAATAATTATTGAGTGCGAACACCTTTAACAAACTATTTGTTATCGTTTAACTACATTCCTTGTGTTACATATACAATTAGTCAATGTGCTTAACATATCATCTGAATATTTTTAATCAACTCACAAACGATATCCTTTTTAACTACTAGGTACAACAACTACTTCCATAAAGGTACACAGTGCGATGGAAGTCCCGAAAACCGCTATCAGAAAGGGCACAGTAGTTGCCTTTAATTCAAAGTTAGGTATGCTACAAAATATTGCAATCTGTATTTGGCCAAATGAATTATATCTCGGTTTAAAATATTCAGCCATGTGTATTTTCATTGCTTCATAATGTATAATATATGGAATCACTACGACATGATACAGATATGATCAAACCACACAAACACTCAATGCATTTCTCATCGCCAAAAATCACAGATTTACGTCCGTGAGCTTCGTTGCGCTATCAGAAATTTAGAGCAGATACGTATTATCGTACAGCGGTATTAGTAGATATGTTTGTGATTATAAAACTGGTATGTTCACTTGGTTGTTATTGTAAAATTCAAACTATGATGAACAGATGTAGTGCAGGACATTACATTTGTTATAACTCACGAGGTAGTTATGTGCTCGTCAAAATCTCATTTTCAAAATCACAGAATATCCACATGTAAAGTATAGGTTTACTGATAGCACGTTTATTGAGTCATCTTTGGTTATCATCTCAATCAAGTCTGTTGATAAATATTCTTAATTCTGTCGTAGAAATGTTCGCACAGATAACGCGTAATGGAGAAACGCGTTGACTTTCAATGAAATATCAATTCTTACGTGTATAATATGAGGCTTTTCACAGTAAAAGTTATGCACAATTGACAGACTAATTAAAAGGAATGTTTTCCCTTAATCAGAGTTATGTCGAGATGATGAATTGAATAAATCATGTGAAAATATTTATGGACGTAAACTACGAACATACTGGTGCTCAATGGTAAAGAACTGCAAAGAAGCAGACAAAAGCTTCATTGTGAACATCATGGAAAAAATTATGGGAAATAAAGTAAGTTTGAAACTTCGGAAATAGCTCCGTGTGTGCGGATTTTTATTTTTAACAGATTTCATTCTCATATGAATAAACCTTGAAATACTGATATGTTGGATTCCAGTAAATATGAGGCATTTCAGTGAACGCAAATATCAATGGAAAGAAAAACAACAGATTTTGCTTAGATGGATTAGATCTTTGTCCTACATCACTCTACTTGCAAGTGTTCTAGAGCGTTAAGAAACGAACGGCGCATACACTCAAACCAGTATGCACACATGATAATGCTCACGCCGCGAGGATAACAGTAAGAAGCCCAAAAGGATCTGTAACTGACGATTTGATATCATCAGCGTGATGACTAGTCACGTTTGCATCAAGACATAACAGCAAATAAAAACTTGAGATTACAGCGTCTTATTTCCAAAGTCAGCAAATATTCTGTAATTAGTTAGAGATTGTTACTATGACAGAATGAACATTAGTCTTCGTAGCGTGCAACAGAATGAGTAACTCGTTCAGTATATGACATAGAGGTTTTTGTGCGTTGTTTAATACTTTTTATTTGTTGTTGTTTTGTTGACTGTGGAGTGCTCAGCCAACGTTTTGTATGCTTTCGAATAGCGAATGTTTTAGGCTTGTCACGCTAAGCAAAAAACTGTGTACGTTTGCATGAATTGACTGGAATGTAGAAGGTACGAGATAATCTGTGGTCCAGACGTGAGATTTGATTAACATGTTTATGTACTTATTGAAGGCAATGTTTTACTTTACAGACTGTTTCCTAGCAAGTACATTTGAGTATCGCAACTTCGGCAAGAAAACGAAGAAGCTTTTTAAATAGAAATGCATGGTATTAACGAAAGTAGTTTTAGTATTTAATTGATTATCATAACACATATTCAGTTTTGTTTATTTCCTAAATATACGTATTCTTCCATAACAGTCTTTTGTGAAAATAGAACTAACAAACAAATCAACTCAGTCTCCTGCGATGATTGATGTTGAATAAAGTAGGCAAAGTCAATTTATTGGGATTGTGCGTTTAATGGTAGGCAGTATAAATGGTAGATTAGCCATACTTTAAAACTCAGCTGGATCATTATTTTCGCACTATGTTTTGGATTATGATTTTAATTCAGTGCGTTGTTTGTGCACAGAAATCAGCATTTTTGATCATTCACAGAAAGTAAGTTTCATCACAGGACCGTACTAGTCCTCATTGTGGAATCTCGACTAGCGCACATCAAAGTGAAATCGATGAACAGCATTAGGCATCCGAATAATTCACAAACATCAGTAGAGACAAAGACGCAAAGACGCCCTATGTTCGTCCGTGACCGCTGAACGAACCATGGTCCGTGTGAAGAAGCGCGAGTGATCAGAAGATTTAGAAGAGTTGTACATGAAGTTTAGGTAGGAGGCAAAAGGTGGTCCGGCCATCGAAACTTGACACTTTCCTCAATAGCAGAATATCTTGCACGAAAACCTCAAACTTCGACAACAGTAAACTCAACCACAAGCGGCTCACCGATCCAGAAAGTATCCTCTCAGGCAGCGACAAACATCAGTAAAGTTGCAAGTGGTCCTCAGGAGAGGAGTTTTGGAGATGTTAAATCCATAGAACTGAATTCATATTTACATGTTTTCCATCTATTACATGAACCGTTCAATTGATGTTGAAATTGTATTTCCAGCCAGCAAAAACTCTCAGTTGAGGATGATGTCTGTCATTTCGGTGTTATTTTTTTCACTGTCCCAAGGCGGTCTACAAACAAACGCAATTGGAGTGCTTGGATTGAATGTGTGCTGGCTGGTACAATTTTGACAATCGGATTACTGTAGCCTACATATTCGCTGAATCTTTGATTTTTTCCTGTTATTCGACTGAGGTGAAGATGTAAAAGATTTAAGAATATCTGAAGACAAGTATAATAATTTAACAACAGCATCAATATCCTCTACCAGTCTCAGAAGATCTGTTCAGTACGCAGAATGAAGGAAAGCTTTCCGCCAATCTCGATATAGCTGATGCTTATTTGCAAGTGGAATTTCATTAAGCATCAAAGGAGCTGCCTAATATTAATATTCATCGTGGTTTGTTCCAGGACAACCATCTGCTTTTAAAGTTAAGAATGCCCTTTGATCTTTCAACAACTAATGGATAGCAATAAATCAGATATCTCAGGGGTTACAGCTTATCTCGATGATATCTATATTGCTGCGAGGACAAAAAAAAAGCTACGTGAACGCATGACATTAGTACACCAACGCATTAGCGACGACCAGTTCTGGTTACGCTCAGAGAAATCGCAGTTTCCATTTCAGTCGATAAGGTATTCAGAATTACACTTTGACGCCGACTTTCGATAGCTGCGCTCAATTGAATTGTCTATTGCAGAGGCATAGAACATGGAACTGGAATACAGAGTGTGACGCTCCATTTGTTTCGCTCGAAATTGTAAAAATCGCACTATGATCCATCCATGCTAATGATCGTAGCATCAGACGCTTCAGCAAA
>CALYCR020002721.1:0-32242 GCA_944470395.2 Schistosoma turkestanicum
AAATGTGGCGGTAGCCAATTATATCCAAATTTAAAAACAATATATGTGGGACTCCAGTTCAGAACAGCAAACCCAAAAACCTTCAATATAAGTACAAGAGACAGATAGAAAGAATAACACAATACCACCACAATGATAAAAATCTCAATTGAGACGAATCAAATAAATACCAAAAATGTCAAGCCCAAAAACTTCAATATAAGTACAAATATAGAAAGAATAACAATATACAATGATAAAATCTCAAATTGGAATCAAATAAAATACCAAAAATGTCAAGAGAAAAAGTCCATCATGTCATAGCAAAAATATGTAAACATGGAGGGATTTTCCAAAACACAAAACATTCAAAAAGAATTCTTCACTGCCTAAGAATACTCATGTTCAGATCTACAGGAAAGTTTGAAAGAAGCTATTTCTATCTGATGCACTCTCACCTTCTCTTCATTTTTCTGCATACATTAATATTGTTTTCAACAAACGATTCCCGATTTTGTATAACTGCTGAATATTTTCAACCAGTTGTTTGGTTCGACGATTTACTTCAAAACACTTTGTTGTAGAAAGTGAAAACGTGTGAACGTGTACCGAGTGACCATGTCAACATAAATCTTCATTATAATGCATCAGTGTAGTTTTTCAATATTAATATATAAATATCGATCTTGTGAATTTACTACACGCGATAATATACTCTCACGCGCACTTCCTACTTGATTAGATATAATTTTGTGTTTTTCTGATACCTAATTTATTGTATATATACATTGATCTCTATATCTATATCTATATATATATATATATATATATATATATATATATATATATGTATATATATTTCTATGTAACTTTAATTTCTCTCTCTTTGAATCCAAATATGCTGTTTGATATCCATTGACAATCGCATTTTTTGTTTGTCAATGCACACATCTTTATTCGATAATCATTTATCTCAGATATGAAATTTTTTATGTTAACAATATGAAACATCAACGAAATACTTGATCACCTAAACTCACACATGTATATGTATTTTATAATATGGTTATATTATTTCGAATTAAATGGTGTTATTCAATATACTGTCGTTTGAAACAAATACCTATTTATGATGAAAGGATTATGTTACAAAGAAACTTGATTGAAATATGATTTTGGATGTTTAAATATACTAACCATCAGACAACTCTTTTATGGATTTTGGATTTCAGATGATTTTCTGAGTACCTAACATAATGTTTCTTCATTTTAGACTCGTTTCTTTGATTGTTCTTGCATGCACTACAATATCGATTGTTGTAACGGAAAATATAAGCTGGGATTACTACAGTTTTGGCTTGGTCTGGCCTCCAACATATTCTCGCTGGAATCTGGTAATATTTCTTTTCTAATTTTCAACATATATCTATATTACCTAAATGATCTCTTCATTTTATTCATAATTGATCATTGAAATAAATTCACTTTGATCGGTTATCGTTCTAATGACATACTCCGATCAATTATCCAATATTTTTCGTTTCATTGTAGTAAGACATTTTGTTTCATTGTGTTCAGTTATATCATCAGATATTATAGACTGAATGCATCTAGGACTGATATAACATTATGTTATTTTTACAGAAAATGAATTTGTGAATTACGTGATGCCAAAATTACTGTCATGAAACATGATATTTACAATTATTATTCAAACGTTATGTGATTCAGAACGTGATGATGCAAATTCATGAATGATGTGACAGCGTATATAGTATAGGTGAAGTAAGATATTTCAGGCTACTACAATCCTAAATATTTTGAAGATGAGTTGAGATCACACATCAAATGTTTGCACACTTGTTACAAGTCTCCAAATGTACAAACGGTACTAAGATTGAACAAGTTCATTTGATATGATTCCGTTTTCCTCTTATGTAGCGCCCGATACCTGATGGAGTGACATCTTTCACAATTCATGGACTATGGTAAGATAATATTTTAATGTTTCGTCGGGCAAATGTTTCTTCAGTAATTATCGCTATACAATTGAGTGATAAATTTGTTTAATAAACAAGGAGTCAGATTCTCAATAAAACTCTAACATTTTATTCGCATAAATGAGTGTAGGGTAGTCAGCTCATTAAATAAATATATCATTATTGTTGAATGTCTGTTAAAGCTGCCGCTATATGCTGTGAATAGGTGAGACGTCAATGAATTTGATGACCTGCTGTATGTTATGAAGTCAAGTGAACTTGCATAAAACATTATCACGATAGTAAGCTGAAGACGAGCGGCATTTAGAATTCACATGTATAAGCTGAATGAAATTATATATATTCAATCACTACACATAACAGGTGCAGCATTATAAGGAAGCTTTTAAATGTTCTGATAAAGAAAGTATGGATTAATTTTCCTGCTTTTCTTGAAACATCCAAAAGTATTTGAATAATTCAGTGGAATCATTCAGTTGAAAATTCATGACTGGTGTATCTTGAGCATGTGTATCACGTAAGACACAATTGATAGAAACAACATTTTGATAAACTAATTTCGTTTGTAGGCCTCAAATTTATCCAGATATAACTCCAAATTGCACGGCGGAAGAAAAATTCAATTTGACACTTTTAGATGTGAGTTGAATGTAATATTAGTCTAACAATTTTGTGCCATTTATCAATATTTGTGATTATAACTACAGTCATATAAAAAGGAATAAATAATAAGACTTTTGTTTGACAGTAAAATAATAACATATTATGATTATTCATTGTAAATATGAACAATCGGAATCAGTTGTACAGTGATCAAGCAGCTTCACATAGAACAATCATACTGCTTTTCTGTTTGTACACTACGCTGTTGAGAAGCTTGAGACTAAAAGGAATACCTAAATTATGATTCACAAATTCATCCGTCTGACAATGAGAAGCATTCTAATAAATATAGAACGATATTTTCTGGGTAAATAATGTAGTACGAATGCTGAAAATACGATGTGATTTCGTTGAACTGCGTGCAATCTTATATGATCATCAATAATTCGATGCTAAGCTGAAATGCTTTCTTGTCTAGGAAGTATCTTTGATAAATCATTTTATATATTTTACGACTCAACATGCTCATAGAGCTGGCCATTTTGTTACTCAAAATTATGAATTCTTGCTACAATTTTATCAACAAGAATAGACTATATCAATCTTATAACAGATTTCCCAAATCATTGACAGTGAACTTAAGTTGGCTATTCTTTTCTGGAGACAGTGATTCAACAGGTGACCGAATGTTTGATGATCAATAACAGTGAAACGACATTGACAATTTTTTCACTCACTGATTACTATAGTGAGCACATTATTACTGACTAGTTGAAAGAACACCAGATCAACTTGTTTATGTCTAGTAATTCCAAGAATAAATAAAATAGGAAACAGAATTTTCACAAATCATTTATCTCTGACTGTTATTCAATCTGCATTTCATATATGCGACAGCTGAATCACTAAAATTGTTTTTATTGAAACAGTATTCACTGGTTAAATAAAGAGCTTACACAGTCCTCTTAGAACACGAATCTCTTTTCATTAAAATAATGATTTGACACATATCATTGACATGCAGGATTAAGAAGTGAAAGGAGAAAAGCTTCAGTTTACTATTTGTTGGTGTAAGCACGCAAATGAAAATTACAATACACCGGTTTTATTTTTTTGTTTAAATAATAGCAGTTTCAAAACATGAAACATTGTTGATTATTCAATACTTTTTCGTTATTAATAATAATAAATTTTCAGTTTCGGCATTGTTTGGACTGATAACGTAGGTGAGTATTGATAAGTGAGACAATTCAAAACAAGCACAATGGAAAGAGAGTCTCAGCTATGATGACGAATTATGAAGAAAATGTTTTGGACAAGTACTGCTAATACTTACATTTGAATGACGTTGCACTTTGATTGTCAAATTTTGAGATATACCTAACTTACAAGAAACTTCATTTTATTTCAGCCACTGAGACCAGAATTAAATCACAAATGGCCCCGTTTAAAAAATTATTCCTTGACAAAAATATTTTGGTAAGAGAGCATGTAAATGTATATTATACAGTTTTAGAAGAAGAGCACAGATTTCGGAAGCATATAAATAGGTCGACTGAAATGTTGTAACACTTTTTTTAGTGACCTCATGGGAATATAATTCATAACATTTTTCAAATATATAGCACAATTTTGAGATACACACAGTGATTTCCAGGCGCAGTGCCATTAACAGAGGCATGTCTCGTTTCACAGTGAATAAACGACGTGTTAGTATCCTTTTATCTTGTCACGTGTAAGCAGACTGAATGGTGTGAAAAATGACCGAACTCAATATTCTGGAACACAAAATGCCTTCAGTTCAACTAAAATAATGTAAAGCAGTTACTTTCATTTTAAAGTTTGGCCGAAAGTGATGAGATATTTTCACGTCCGATTGCTGATAGTATTGGCAATATAATTTCGAATATATAAACTTTTAAACACTGCTGGTAATTGTACGATTTCTCACGGATATACAGATTTACTCCACCCGAATTAACCGAGAATTCAACTCAATTCATCGACTAGATTTATGACTTTCTATTCAACTATATTTTTATTGCATTTCCCATTACCGTGATTGATGAAAATAATGCGTGCTGAGTGGATTCCAATTAGGAAACTGAACAACATCCTTCATATTTTAATGCAAGGGTATACCAATATGAAAAACATGGACAGTGTGCAGTTCAAGATCCTCAAATTCGGAGTGTCTTTGGATACTTCAAAGCTGCTCTTCAACTTTATAACAGAACAGATCTTTTGAAGTATGTGATGTAATTCCTTTTTATCATAAGTTGTATTTATTCGGTGGGTAGTTTCATCAATGACTGATTGTGACGTGAAGTTATTCACTTGTATGTTATGCTATCAATAATCACTTTTGGTGGAAGAATGATTAATACTTTTGTGAAACATTAACCTACTTCAGAGTATTGTACTCAAGAAATCTAAGCAATGAAATTAGGTTGCTTCATTCCATATCAGGTCTGATGTGTAAGCTTAACGATGAATCTGATACTGGAATCGAACTATGGAACATGATTCGATTTTGTAAATGCGCATCGAACAAAATACTGTTAGTTTTTGTGGCGGTTTTCATGTCACCAGGACGATACATGAGAAGATCTGAATGCCAATAAATGGCTATCAACAGATGAACTCATACAACAACGTTACGAATTCGATGAAAAGCAGTAACAAATGCTTCGTCTACTCAATTTCTCACACACGCATAGCAAAATAAAATGATATTCATCAACAATAATCAGAATTTATGTATGAAACAACAAACAGGATGAGATATGTGAAAATTATTCTAATGTTTTCTTTGCTTAAATTTATTACAGCACACTGAGACGCAATAACATAGTTCCCAGCAATCGAACATTATATAATGTAAGTGTTTATGTCAACAAGTATGATCAAGTTATTTATATACATCACTATACTCCCAAATAGTGTAAACGGAACTCTGGTGCTCAATTATTCAGTGTCACATGATTGTTGCTTATGATATCATGTTGTTTGAAATGTGAGTTAGTAATAGTTGGAACGATTTGAATGACGGTCATTCACGTGAGATGTTATTTGATCGTTTTTGTGTCAAACGTTTCATCTTGATTGCTAGATAACATTTGCATAATCAAACAACACCATATCGTTCACGGAAATCGTTTTGTAACACAATATCGAACACAATATATTCGTATTTGAGATTTTACTGAATTCAACTCCTATTATTGAAATTGTAAAAGTACCTGTAGATAAATTCTTTTTTACTCGGATTATGCCTCATTTAGTAACCTTTCCAATTATATCACACAACAACTTCCAGACGGTTTGTTTCGGTTCTGACCACAAAAAAACCTATATAAGTTATCACAATAATGTGTTTAAAATCATTTGCAGGAAATAATTCAACATAAATAATAAATGTCAATAGATGGGTATTTATGGTTTCATTTACATAGCAAACATACTTCCAAAACGTACTGAAGAAAGAATACGGTGTTCCAGGTTGGTTGACATGCAGACCAGGACGTGGAAGAGTAAGTTTCTCCCTTACATTTATTTTGCAAATTACATTTCGCATTGATCGTCTGTGTGACATAATAAAACACTGGCCACTCAATATTCACAAAATAGACGATACGACTGATTTTTGTCTAAAAACCACCTAACAAATGATATCTCCTGTTGAAGAATAGTAATTTTTTGTTATAGCTTTTTAACGAGCATTTTCAATATTTTTTCTTTCCATGATTTCGCAATTTTTTATCAGGGTGTCAAATATTTCTATATCATGGAAGTACGGTTTTGTTTGAACAGGTCATTTGCACATATCAACTGCAGTGGTTTAGGCAGGTGTCCAGAAGTATTCTATTTTCAACCGTTCTTCAATTCATGCAAAATAATGAATGTTAAAAGGAGACATAGAGGGGGAACGGGCACAAGACGACATACAAGGCGTAAAATAATGAAACCATAAATAGTTTGTAAAAGTTATAGTAGACTTTGAATACTCCATTCAATATATACGTAAATCAGTGTGTTTAATCGTCTATTATCTTTCGTTTTAATTCAAAATGAATTGCTGGTAAACTTTGTGTAGATGACGGAAGAATTCGTTTCGTCAATTTCTTGTTACGTCGTCTCTAGTGACGTGAAAATATTTTCATTTATTACTTCTATATTGGGCATTGTGTTTCATTCATGTTAGTTCTTAGTTTGAAATAGCACATTAGTTGAGTTGACTTATTATTTGTGGGTTCAAAACGTTCATTCGCTATACGAATATCATACATATTACGTGATTAACCATACTGTTCGTAAAGAAAAGTTAAATGTTGTTAAAAGTAGGTCAATAAAAGTCGGAACAGAGTGTCACGCAAGAAAATAATAAAGCAAATTTTCAATTATGTATCAGAAGAATGAAAGTATTAGACCTAAAGATGATTTATGATATGATCGTCAAATATAATGCTCGAACTTATTACTAGTTCACTTGAACCGATAGAAAGGACAAATATCGACGTAAAAGTGATACAATGGGTTATTGTGGTCAATTTTCCTAGGCCCTGTTTAGAAGAGCGCCAAGACTTGATGTGGCCTAGAAAGTGTATTTTACAAGCCCACAATGATTTCGAAGTTGGTAATTACAGGAATAAAGCACATTTCTGCAATGATAGTAAGGCGATTTCGACAGCCACCGATGACGGTCTACGATTTTATAAGTGGGGAATTCAACTAGGTCGCACGTTTATGGTATGTTCTTTGTATATAACATCCCATTACGTCTTCTTTTGTAATATATTACATTCCTTCGATCGACGTTTATTTTTACTGTTTATTACTCGTATCAGAAATGATACATTTATAATGTCAGAATAATTTGTTGTCGAACATATTTTCGTGATCTTGATTCAAGTATTTTGAAGGTATTTGAGCGATTTTTAGCGAGAAATTCTGCTTCTGCGGAGATGACATCGGATTTCGATGACGTTTTCATTTATCGCCTGCCACATCTGCTTCGTACATGACACGATTCATTATTCTGACCGCCTAAGCTTCTGTTCATGGATCACGGATTAGTCAGTAGTCACGGGCGAACACAGGACATTCCAGCTCGTAAGTGGAAGTGGATTTTCTTTATTGGTGATGATGCAGTACTTGGATGTGTCAAGGTGAGTGTCGCTTTAAGACTTCATTCTGCTTCGAACGTCTACTCTGGTAACGCCACATTCGGTGTGTTTCCATAAAATTGAATTTAATAATGTAACGTGTGAGCTGGTGTCGCCCTACTATTTGATGCAACCAACGCTCTTTCAAACGTATCCACAAAGGTTTTCGCCCGTTATTTCGACTGCGGTTGTTATGATTGGGAGTGCAGGTGCTTAATAGCCAGCCATTGAAGAAACGTTCGAAATAAGGAATTGTTGTCGTATCTATCATCACAACTTGTAGGTGATTTTGAGAGAAAGTTTAAATGAGGAGTTGTGTTGTTTTATTTGTTGTTAGTGGCATTCCAAGGAAGAATTCAAGCCAAGCATAATAAGATTGTTAACATGAAACTAGCAAAAGTGTTGACTTCATGTTTGCCGCTTGTTGCTGCCGCATGAATCTCCCAACCAACGCAGGGAATCGATGATAAATTCAGGGCCGGTGTCTGCAACACTGTAATCCAAGGATGACTAAGGTAGAAATGATTCAGCCGAGATCTGATTATCATATTTATTTGGCCACCGATAATGCGTCATGTTGAATCATCTGGTTCACCCAATTGTTGATTTGGCTGGTATAGGATTTCTAAATCACACACTAAAAGTATTAACGTCGCTGTGAACGATTCTCATAACTGTCTGAAATCGCCAATTTTGACACGAATATTCCTGTACATGTATGTAATCTGATAGAAACTTGGATCTCCGAAAGGACGACAACTTGTGAAAAAAGCGCCCAGCAAAAACGAGCACAGGAACTTCTTTCAATATCTGGCTGTTCTTCTTTTCTGCTGGGGTCAGTGTGTGGGTAGCAAGCGTAAAGGCTGATTCTGACGAATCTGAAAATCAATATTTAAAACACCACCTAGGCTATTCGTATAGGCGCGTGTGTTCTCAGACAACAAGTGGAAGATGT
This sequence comes from Schistosoma turkestanicum, assembly GCA_944470395.2. Taxonomy (NCBI): domain Eukaryota; kingdom Metazoa; phylum Platyhelminthes; class Trematoda; order Strigeidida; family Schistosomatidae; genus Schistosoma; species Schistosoma turkestanicum. The sequence continues at coordinate 8,703 of CALYCR020002721.1, forward strand.
ATCCTTTCTCTTATTCCGGACTGAGTGAGCCAATGGTACATTTATTATAGTTAGTTGTCTGATGTATTAATGAACTTTGATTCGACTAAACTAACTACTTTGCACCATAGTCGTCTCTCAATGCAGAATGAGCAGGCATTGATATTCATTAGGAATGTCGTGAATGTGGGTTGAGGATATTGATCTAGTTGAAACAGTACTGGTGTTTCAAATTCACCGAACCTTTGGTACTGCAGGCTGGAAATGAGGATTAGATGAATAAACTGGTTTTCAGATAAAGACTTCAAACTGAAGCATCCGCATTGACTGCTGATGTTGCTCATATGCGTAAACAAATCATCGTCTTCTTTGATTATTAGCTTCAGGCGTCGTTGACGAGCAATAAATATGGACGGCTTGTAGGCATTCTGTCTGTACTGTGCTCGAAAATGTGATATCACATGGGTGAGAAGGCAGGACCGAAGTAAAGTAAACATGTAAACATGGTTAACATGTAAAAATTCGGAATGCATTCTGCCGCTCGAAATGGATGTCATGAGAACGTGCTCGTATTCAGCGAGCGTGTTTGAATAACATAGAATCACATGTATTAAGATAACTTGGATCCGATAAACAAAATCGAATTCAGTGAAAAAATGTCAAGTTGTGGCTAAGAAAAGCTCAGCAGTAAACATCCACAAAGAGGAATGAGAAGAGAAAGAATCACCGAAAGAATCACTTTCACAACTGTGTTACAATTTTGCGTAGCTTTACGAAAAGTTTATGGTCGTAGCTAGTAGGAATCTACAGTGCACATTCGAATGCATCGGATTCAATAAATAAGCATGTACCTTCGTCAACCAAAGTCATCATATCATTAGGACAGTTACAGTTCGCACTAAACAATAACTTGGTCCACTGTACACATTCGATTCTTTCACGTTGTAGAACTACATGCTCAGAAAGATTCATTTTGAATTGAATGAGGATTGCTGTATTTTCTATTTATTTGTTGAGTATTCAGTTAACATTGTGATCTTTGTAGAGTTAGTAAGATCAAGTAGTTTTTAATTACTTTAGTGTAAAGATAGCCTACTAATTGCGTGTAATCGACTGTCATTATTTCATGTCCATATTCGACCAAACAGGTGCTTTACTTGCGATGGACAATGAAACAGCAGCTCATTTGTCAAACTGTGCTCTTCCGCCTACATCGTGTCATTTCACGTGAACTGAATCTGTCAATAGACATTCTGTATTGGTGGATGACATTTGAATGGATTTACTTGTATGTGCGATGGTATACATTAGTATTGTCGTGAATGTGGGTTGAGGATATTGATCTAGTTGAAACAGTACTGGTGTTTCAAATTCACCGAACCTTTGGTACTGCAGGCTGGAAATGAGGATTAGATGAATAAACTGGTTTTCAGATAAAGACTTCAAACTGAAGCATCCGCATTGACTGCTGATGTTGCTCATATGCGTAAACAAATCATCGTCTTCTTTGATTATTAGCTTCAGGCGTCGTTGACGAGCAATAAATATGGACGGCTTGTAGGCATTCTGTCTGTACTGTGCTCGAAAATGTGATATCACATGGGTGAGAAGGCAGGACCGAAGTAAAGTAAACATGTAAACATGGTTAACATGTAAAAATTCGGAATGCATTCTGCCGCTCGAAATGGATGTCATGAGAACGTGCTCGTATTCAGCGAGCGTGTTTGAATAACATAGAATCACATGTATTAAGATAACTTGGATCCGATAAACAAAATCGAATTCAGTGAAAAAATGTCAAGTTGTGGCTAAGAAAAGCTCAGCAGTAAACATCCACAAAGAGGAATGAGAAGAGAAAGAATCACCGAAAGAATCACTTTCACAACTGTGTTACAATTTTGCGTAGCTTTACGAAAAGTTTATGGTCGTAGCTAGTAGGAATCTACAGTGCACATTCGAATGCATCGGATTCAATAAATAAGCATGTACCTTCGTCAACCAAAGTCATCATATCATTAGGACAGTTACAGTTCGCACTAAACAATAACTTGGTCCACTGTACACATTCGATTCTTTCACGTTGTAGAACTACATGCTCAGAAAGATTCATTTTGAATTGAATGAGGATTGCTGTATTTTCTATTTATTTGTTGAGTATTCAGTTAACATTGTGATCTTTGTAGAGTTAGTAAGATCAAGTAGTTTTTAATTACTTTAGTGTAAAGATAGCCTACTAATTGCGTGTAATCGACTGTCATTATTTCATGTCCATATTCGACCAAAAAGGTGCTTTACTTGCGATGGACAATGAAACAGCAGCTCATTTGTCAAACTGTGCTCTTCCGCCTACATCGTGTCATTTCACGTGAACTGAATCTGTCAATAGACATTCTGTATTGGTGGATGACATTTGAATGGATTTACTTGTATGTGCGATGGTATACATTAGTATTGTCGTGAATGTGGGTTGAGGATATTGATCTAGTTGAAACAGTACTGGTGTTTCAAATTCACCGAACCTTTGGTACTGCAGGCTGGAAATGAGGATTAGATGAATAAACTGGTTTTCAGATAAAGACTTCAAACTGAAGCATCCGCATTGACTGCTGATGTTGCTCATATGCGTAAACAAATCATCGTCTTCTTTGATTATTAGCTTCAGGCGTCGTTGACGAGCAATAAATATGGACGGCTTGTAGGCATTCTGTCTGTACTGTGCTCGAAAATGTGATATCACATGGGTTAGAAGGCTAGACCGAAATAAAGTAGTTGTCCATCTGACCGGCAGGCAACTTTTGAAGTAGCAGCCGAACTTTTCAATCATCATTTCGATTAGCAAAATCTAAATTAAACATGTATGCTGAATGCCAGGACGAAATTTCAAATGCGACGTCGGCAGGCCTATGCTTACGTGGTGAACGACATCCTTTTGAATTCAACGTATTTGTGATTGATGATGCGTGAATCACAAGTCTGAAAACTGTGCAAATGGATATTTAGACAGCCAAACTCAGATTCGTAAACCTGGGGAAATCGGAATGGATTGTGTCGCTTGAAAGGAGTGTCACAATTCGTGCTCAAATTCAGCGAGCGTGTTTAAATAACATAGAAACACGTGTATACAGATTACATGGATCCATAAATTAGAGACAAAATGTAGTGGAATACAGTGAAAAAATGTAAAGTTGTGAATTATAAAAGCTCAGCATTAAAAAAACACGAGGAAGAATTAGAACAGAAAGTAGCACTGAAGAAGCGATATGTGTTTCTATGAGTGCTGAATCCGTATGTAAAAACAAATTAGAATGCACGGTCATAATAAAGTTTCATAAATCGATATCTTGAACACGCTGTTTTTTGATTTTGCCCTACGAAGTGAGGTTTTTGCCTGTGGATTCACAACCCGCATCTTCGCGAGGTATGTCAATAATAAATTAGCTTGTACCTTCCTTACCAATGAAATAGTCGCTAATTTGTCAAACTCTCCTCTTTCGATTACATCGTCTCATTTCACGTGAACATAATCTGTCAATAAAGATTCTGTATTGCTGGATGGCATTTGAATGGATTTGATTGTATGTGCAATGTTTTCTCTAAGCTTGCCTAAACTTTAATAAATATGTTCCCTCACACATTTGAGCGACTGAGGAGTTTATAAGCTTTATGAGTACTACAACATTTGAGTCAGTCACCTCTTTTCATCTGAAGTTCTTTATACATTGGAAACGTTATGAACAGTTGTCTTCGATGGATGCACTAGCTATAAGGTCATCATCTATTTAGACGACAAGGAAGTCAGGATCTATAGTCACTTCATCCATAAATCGTTGAAACGTTTGAGGTGCGTTTTTTAACCGGAATCGCATTCTGAAAAATTTGAAGAAGCCAAATAGTGTTATATTGGCTGTTTTTTCGATATCTACTGGTGCCACAGGGATTTGGTGATGTGCACTTACTAGGTCAAGTTTTGAAACGATATTTTTTCGTGTAAGATCAGTAAAAAACCGTGAAGATGGGGAATTGGGTATATGTCTGGTGTCGTTTGATTATTCAAACGTCGATAATCGCCACATAGACGGCAGTCCTGATCTTACTTTTGAACCATAGGTAGTGTCGAAGCTCGTGGGATGTTTGATTGGCGAATGATATCAAGTTGCATCATGTGCTGAAATTCTTTCTCGCAATTTTTAGTTTATGTTGGGGTTGTCTACTGGATTTGGTGCATACGGGTGAACCAGTAGTGGTAATGTTATGCAGTAGGTGCCGTACAGTGGCTTCTTTCCGGTAGTCAACTTTGATGATGTCATCAAATTTGGCTAAGAGATCACCGCAAGGTTGACTAATAGTTCTTATTAAACGTATTCCATGGATTTCGGAGATGTTACCAGTTATGCCGTTCAGGTGTAGACGTGTCTGGTTTTTGGAATAGGCGTTGAGCAAGAACGTCTTCTAGCAGATTATAGGCAGTGAGGATATCTGCTCCAAGGATCGGCTGTTTTACTTGAGCTAATACAAAGACCAATTAGAAACGGCGTCTGAGACCAGGGTCAATTAATAGAGACTGTTCTCCTTAAGTTTTGATGATGGTTTCGTTTGCTGCTCAAAGTGTAATCTTGTTGTTAGAGGTGTGCTGCTGTCGCGTGAGTTGAAAAAGTATGATGAATCGACTCAAAAGTCTGAGCCTGAAGTCCTGTCCCTGGATCATTCTCAGGTACCTGTTCAATCAAGTCTCCAACTAAAGCAGCTATGTCTAAGGGTAGTGTAGAATCCTTTTTTAATATTTTGTTTTTTGGAAAATCCCTAAATGTTTACATATTTTTGTTATGACATGACGGACTTTTTCTGTTGACATTTTTGGTATTTTATTTGATTCCAATTTGAGAATTAATCATTGTATATTGTTATTATTTCTATATTTTGTACTTATATTGAAGTTTTTGTGTTTGCTTCTGATCTGTATATATGTTGTTTAAATTTGATTTTTAATATGGCTACAGCCATATTTGGATTGATACGGTCGCTGTTGGACTTAACGTCACTTATTATCGTTGTTTCGGATACTCTTCGGAGTAATTGTAACCTGGAAGGTGTATTAATTCCAGGTACTGCTTTGTATTTGCATGTTTTTAATAATAAAGACGCTTTCTCCTAGAATTTTTACCTTATCGGGACCTTGGACTGGGAGAAACGAGTTCAGGAGTGCACTTATTGGAACCCATTGGAACGGCCACCGTAGAAATCCATTTACAGGTAGTGCGCTAACAGCATACGCGTATTTCGTCGTTTGTGCTCGTATATTACTGTCTGTGAATAAAGCTTCAGTGTGGCAGAACCACATCCTAGGATTGCTAATACCAAATGCAGAAAGCCTAACATCTGAGATAGCATTCATGGAACTGAGAACCTTATCATCAGATAGAAACAAAACGTGTAAGCCGAAAATGTTGATGAAAAATTATTGTAGTACAACAAATAATCTAAACGTGAGCTCACCAAATAATTGTGTTGGATCAATCAATATTTTATTTCAAAATATTACCAAGTTATTGAATACAAATAGATGTATATTGAAATATATTATTCAAATGTAATAAACACAATAAATATGTAATAAACGTTACTTTATACTGCTGCTTGTGCGTGTTCAGTTGTGATTTGTACCATAAATCCACAATTATCCCAGGACACACACTTTAACAAAATGTACAGCAATTTCATCGTGAATGTACAGGCTGTACAAATGAACAGAATAAATACAAATAGTATCAAAATCTATTTACAAAATAGGTTTGTCACGCCATTTCTACAAGTCTGGTTCAAATATTATTTGGAGATATAGAAGATTCCCCTTATTGAACCTTGATTTCCGAAGATGTATGGGTTATATAAGTGCCTTGTCCAGTCCTAATTCGGAATACGTTTCTGCGAGATTGAAGAATACAGGCTTTAAGGGCAAGCTATCATTGCTGCCAGCCACACTATCGATACTGGTATGACGAGTTGAACTAGTACACGATCGTCAATCAGTTGAACGCAGACAAACGTTGGCAGGACACGCCAAGCTGCTATTATCTTCCCCTGAATGTGGTGGTGTTTCGTCCCTTACATGATTGTTTTGGTTGTGTCTCTGCATTATAGCTTCGGCGATGTGTCCTGATATTGGTGATCCCATTGGTGTTCCTTTTATTTGCTCGTAGAATCTGTTGTTGAATTGAGGATAAGTTGTTAAGCATAGGTCGATGAGTTCAAGCAGACTTTGACTCTGATTCTTTGTTTATGTGTGTAGATTTGTGTCGTTGATGAGGAGTAGAGAACAAAACACCGCCACACCTCCCGAACTTGATCACCATGTATAATAAAACTCTAATTAATTTTTTAAACACTTGTTGATGAGGCATCATGTTTGGCTAGTGGAAAGTAGTCGAAGTTGACATGGTAAATCTTATTCAGTAATCTACGCAACACGTTTTTAATGCAAGCCAATAGTAACACGTAGTAGTCTCATGTTATTTGACTGTCTTCCACATATACCGAAGCGATGAATTCTAACACGCTGAATTGCAGAGATCTGCAAACATCATATATATAAAATATTTAAATACTTGTGACTATCACTACTAAATAAGTGAATGGTAATGGAGATGAATTTTTTCTAAGTACTTGATAAAATGACGACAAATTGTATAAAATTTCATTGAATTATAATCCAATTAAAAACCGATTCAAATATTTCTTGACCAAGTACACTGTTCATCGTAGGATACGGTCCTGTTTCCATTCTTGTCAAAATGAATACAGTTTGTAATAGTGATGGTTTATTGTTAAAGTTTGTTTGAATTCTATCATTTTAATCTTAGGAAATATTTTTCACGAAATTGTGGATAATCGTGTTTACTGAAAATGTATGGTGACAGAGCTCTAATACAACAATAATTCCTCATACTCAGAATAAAATTTATAGAGAGCTTCTACTTATTCCAGGCTACTGCATCATATTCCAGGTATGAGAATTATATACAAAATAAGCTTGAAGTCATAAACAGCTATTTGGACGCCACAATGTTGCCATGAACGATCAAACAGAATATCTGAACTAGTTTATTATTTTGAATAACAGCTCCTCCGAAACGCAGAATGCATTGCATATATAAATATATAAATAAATATATATATATATATATAAGTAACGTATCAAAGAAACCTGTTTGTCACACATGCGTAACGCTAGATACGTTTCATCTTGAACCACCATTGAACAAATCAAACCAAACAGGAATGTTACTATGAAGTCGTCCAATATGGGATTATATTTGGAAAATGTGGCTCCATCAAAATGTTCTTTTTAATGATCTATTGCAAATGTGCTTGAGACTGTGACTGATAATTTTAGTATAAATGCTCAAACGTTGACAGTCGATGTGATAGAGTTTGTGACCAATTACGCTAGCCTTTTATTTGGCATGCTTCTTGTACAACTATCCCCAGCCAAATTTCCGTATGGTTTAGCATAGATTGTTATGAGATACAATTTTGTGTCTGCTTTATTACATGACTGAATTCATAACATAATGATAACACAGATTATAACGTCACGCAATCATCAATTATTGTAGGAGTCATCAGTAGTGAAAATACGAGTGAAAATGAATAGATCAACAAGCAAGCCAACAATTGTATCATCATCACAAATCGTGATGATGAGCCTCAGAATTCGTTAGTATGTTTTATATGTTTAGTATTGACAAATAGACAATATTTCAATCGGCCTCAGAATTGGTCCATTATGCTTCTCAAAAATATCTTGTGGGCCATTATGTTATCAGTGTTATGTCAGCTCTCCATTATATGTTCTCCAAACGATGAACATGAGTTTCCGTTTTCCTCGTTTAATAACTTATCTAACATCATTTGATTTAAAACGAAATTGGATACGTGATGTTTGGCACTTTATTCATAGCACGATCATTCACCCTTTTTCATCTATCCACACATACAATGTATGTAGAATTTATCAGTAGTGAAAATACGAGTGAAAATGAATAGACCAACAAGGAAGACAACAATTGTATCATTATCACAAATCGTGACATTTTATCTGACCTGAATGATATGGACAATGGTTCATATGAACATGTGTTACACATTATGGCAGTGAAAAGTAATTTTTAAACTTCAATGCAAACGAGCTCAAAAGAATCGACCATTATGTCTGTGTTAGTAATGGATGACAACATGACATAAGAAAATATAATGAAACCGTCGATTTGTCGGATATAATTATTGAATAAACGCTGCAAAGCTATCTAAGCCAGTTGATTAATAATGCCGTCCTTTTTTCAAGCAATGGGATGTGTCAGCGATGCACATTCACATTCTCACACTTGATATGATATTTCTGATGCCAAGTAGAAGATTTCAATTGATGATAACAAAAGAGTTATGATCTGACGCAACCATCGTACCACAGGTCAAATTACTAGTTGACATTAAGAAGTTGTACAATGTGCATGACATTTCTGTTTCTGGTATTGCATCAGCATCGATAAAATAGCAATTATTCTTTAGTAGTAAATAATATAATTTGCAGGTTGTTCGAAGTGATTTCAGTATTGTTGTTTTAGTCCATTTTCCTTCCTTTTACTTATATTACAATAAACATAATTACTGCGAATAACCAAGTGGTTGCTGAGTATACATGACCAAGATGTAACTGAAGTGACTTAAGTAACTGACCGGATGATTTCTCACTGCTGAGTATTCATATTACATTAAGAAATGACAGTTTATTTTTCCTATCTAAATGAAATGCTAGTTCAGTAAAGACTCAAAGTCAACTAACGGTAAAATGGTACGTTGCTAGGCTAGTGTATGATACTATCTCATCCTACGATAAGATAATCATGGACTGATATACAATCTGAAATTATTTCGCATATTATTATTGCACGACAATAATTGTAATAGACTAGTTTTCGATAACAAAGGCTCTCTTCATTATGGTGTTTATGAGATCTAATAATCAAGTACTTCCATGAAAATCTAAATATTTTAACTGCCGGTTCACCGACAAAATTCTCATTATTACCTTACGATTAGTATTATTGCCGAAATCTATTCAGACGAGAAAACTTATCGTTGTAAGTATTATACAATTTTTAGTTGACAGTTTTTCTCACTTTTATACATAAGTTCGTTTGATATTGATTCAGGTAGCCGATGAAAGAAACGTTGTACATATGACTTTTATTAGAAAAAATTCTTTGACATCTACGCACAGAGTAATTGGTCATCAAGCAATACATCCAATGGATTTACTTGAAATGAATTTTCTTTAATCAAAATAAATCTTAGTTTTCGATCAGCCGAAAATAGACTTTGCGTTCACGAAGGTTTGTGAAGAAATGGGACTGATAAGCAGTTCACTATGATACTATGGTAATGAATTATGTCGGTCGATACTCAGGAATCATCTCACTGTATTCTTGAAGTTATTGAAATCAATCACAAATGTTTTGAAATGTTTATTGATGTATATACCGCTCGTCTTAATCTAATGACAGATATCACGAGTAACAGTGTAGGAATTTTATGATAATATGAAATATCGAGCAACACAGATTCGGTGAGCCAGAACGCGAATAAAGCTCATATTGCTTAACTTGTTGAACATGATAACGGAGAAGATGGGGAGCTTTGACAAACATTACTTTGGTCTTACGTAAAGTACGTAAGTATACTCCACCTGCTGAATAGATTCAACTAGTTGTTTCGTTCGATGATTTACATCAAAACAAATTGTTGTAGAATGCGGAAATGTGCAAATGTGTACCGAGTGACCATGTCACCATGAAATCTTCATTATAATGCATCAGTGTAGTTTTTCAGTATCGATATATATGGAGCGATCTTGTGAATTTACTACACGCGATAATATACTCTCACCCAACCTACTTACGTGATTAGATGAAACTTTGTTTGAATCTAGTACTACACTGATAAATGTATGTATAAATATAATATGTAATTTATTCGAGTATACATATATATATGCATATATATATATATATTCTTTGGGATGTAAGATCCCCAAAATTCACTTGATCAATGCCTTATTTTGGTTTTCACGTATGTCAGCGTCAGCTGATCAGTTGACCCTGAGATTTCAATTCTCGCCAGGAAAATCCGTGGCTGTGATTGGCTGCTGTGTATTTCAGTGTGCTATTTTCCTTACTGTCTCAAGGAAGTTTATATGTTGTATAAATAGACGAGAGTTGTATGCTTGATTGTACTGTGATTGCTGGGTGTTTGTAGAATATACTTTCTACGCTTTCAAAGTCTCTTTACTCGCTTTGGGTATTCCAGGTAGCCTACCTGGACGCTGGTAAAAGTCTGGTTCTTGTTTATCGACCCAGGTAAACTAGTAATTGCCTCGAGCATACTTAGTGACGAACCTATCAGTGTCAACGGTGGTTTCGGAAATGTGGATCCTGCCAAACTTGAATTATTATTTGAGCAGCAGCTGAAATTGATGCAGATTTTAACGGACATGAAGATTTCTTTTTCCACACAGCCCAGCCAATCTAATGTAACCTAAGCGCAATCGGTCAACGGCAACGCAAATATCATAGCTGAAGTTCATGATGATCCTGATGCAAATGTTACTTAATAAATGTGTTTCCGGCGTTATGAAGATTTATTTAAATTTGATTTCGTCAACCAAGATAATGCTTGGACGGTCCGGCTGCTACTTTAAAAGTTGGGTGCAAGTGAGCTGGATAAGTACTGTAATTTGATCCTGCCTTTGAACCCACGAGATTGTTCATTTTCTGAGACTGTTCAGACTTTAAGTCAACATTTTGGCGATAACTCATCACTGAGTAATACTCAATATCGTTTGAAGCTAATTATGAACGATGATAATCACATTCTTTCCCATGTGGGGATCGTCAACCGTGAATGCGAACGCTTCCGGTTGAAGTCTTTGTCGGAAGATCAGTTCAAAGCCCTTATACTAATCTGCAGCCTACAGTCAAGTAAGTTCAGTGATATAAGAACAATGCTTCTATGTCGGTTAGAGCAAGATCCGAAGCTTACGTCCAATGACATGGCTCATGAGTACCAACGTCTCACTTACCTACAATTAGACTCTACTATAGTTCAGAGTGGTCGTTCAAGCCAATCTGAAGTTCATTGGTACAGCAGCCATCTAATCAAAATAAGTCTGCCCATGCTACACCCAGTTCATCCTGCTCCAATTCTGCCCAAAAATCCAAAGTAATTCCCCCTTCTGCTTTCTGGCACTGCGGTTCATGGCACTACGGACGGAACTGCCCATTTAGGCAGCATAGATGCGGGAAATGTAAAGTCATCTGTCATAAAGATGACTTTTGCCTACAGAAAAAGCCAAAGCGATCCAGACGTGCTACGAGGGCTGTTCCTAGACCTGCCAAATGAGCCTGCCAAAGCTCATCACCAGTTGAGATGAAATTTTTTACTTTTGATAATAACGGGCATTTGTGTAGACTGCAAATAGATACCGCATCTGATGCCACTATCCTGTCACGCAAAAACTAGACCAAACTGGGTAGCCCAAGCCTGCAGCACACAACACAGAAGCATCGAACAGCATGTGGTAGTTAACTTCGTCTGTTAGGACAAATAAAATGTAAAGTTCCTTTCTGAGACTCATCATTTACTGGGGTATGTTATGTAACGTCAGCTTATCTAAATTAACTAGGTCAAGATTAGTTCGACCAGCTAAAGTTGGCTGACCTAGGGATTAAACACTCACGCTCGCCACCATACCACCCGCAATCAAATGAGCAGGCGGAAACGCTTGTGGATATGTTCAAAAGAGCATTGCTGAAGTCAAAATGGTAGGGGGGCAACAGCCGACGCGCTACAAATTTACTTGTACGTCTATCGGACAACATCAAATCAATTGTTACCGGAGCAAAAGTCCCCAGCAGAAACCCTGATGGGGATAAAATTGAAAACGATCCACAGCCTGATGCATCTGACTAATGCACCCACATCAGAAGAGACAAAGACGCAAAGACAATCCGCTTACGAAGTGAGATGCCCTGTGTATGCCCGCGACTACAGAACGAACCATGGTCCCTGGGCAGAAGCTGGAGTGGTCAGAAAAATTGGTCGAGTCGAGTACTAAGTAGAGGTAGAGGGTGATGAATGGTCACGTTATCAAAATCAGATACGCAGACGGCTGATTCCACATCGCTGATCAAGTGCAGAAAGTCTTCCCCTTGCAATCTTCCTTGATACCATCAACCTACTGGCAGCCACGCCACGAGAAGAAACTTAGCAGACAGCGGTTCTTCTAACTCGAAAGCATCGTATCAGACAGCGGTGTACGATAGTCAAGATGCAAGTCGACCCTGGGAGAAAACGCTATTGAAGCTAGGAAGGGTGTTGGTGATGTATCCTGCCCAAAATTTCAGATTGTGATTCTTGGAATGCAAAATGTAACATGGGATTTCTTCACGTTTGGATTGGTCTGGCCTCCAACACTATGTTTTCGGTTTATAGTAATGTTCTTTCATAATAATCAACATAATTATACTACAGAAATGATTGCTCCATTTTATTTATGAATGATGATGGAATTAAATTACCTTTAATCAGTTTAAGTCGCAATTACATACTCTGATCGATTATCCAATATTTTTCGTTTCATTGTGTTCAGTTATATCATCAGTTATTATCGACTGAATACAGCTAGGAATGATATAATATTATGTGATTTTTACAGAAAATGAATTTGCAAATTACGTGATGCTAAAATTACTGTCATCAAACTTGATATTTACAATTATTATTCAAACGTTATGTGATTCAGAACGTGATGATGCAACATGGTATATAGTATATGTGAAGTACAAACTTTTGGGCTACTACGATCCTAAATATTTTGAAGATGAGTTTCGATTACACATCAAATATTAGCACGCTTGTTACAAGTTTCGAAATAAACGAACGTTACTACGAATTGACGACAAGTTCGTTTGATGTTATTTTGTTTTCCTCTTATATAGTGCAAGATACCTGATGGAGTGACATCTTTCACAATTCATGGACTATGGTAAGATAATATTTCGATTTTATTTCAGACGAATGTTCATTCATTAATTATTGCTTTAAATTTCAATGATACATTTGTCGAATGAACAGGGATTCAGAAGAAAAATGAAACGTTTTGCGTTTGCAGGCCTCAAATTTATACAGAAATAACTCCGAATCGCGCGGCGGAAGAAAAATTTAATTGTACAGTTTTAGATGTGAGTTGAATGTAGTATTTGCCTAACCAATAAATGCTATTTATCAACGATGTGATTAAGACTTTAGTGAAATAAAAACGCACAAATAAAAAGGCTATTGTTCGACAGTAAAATAATAACATATTATGATAATTTTTTTGTGAATATGAACAATCGGAATCAATTGTACAGCGATCAAGTAACTTAACATTGAACTATCATACTGCTTTTCTGTTTGTACACTACACTGTTGAGAAGCTTGAGACTAAAAGGAATACCTAAATTATGATTCACAAATTCTTCCGTCTCACAGTAAGCAGCATTAAAATAATTGATAAACGATATTTTCCAGATTATGTAGTAATGTAGTATTATTACTGAATATATGTTGTGATTTCGTTTAACTGTGTGCAATCGAATATGATGATCAATAAATCGATAATAAGCGAAAAAGCTTTATTGTTCAGTAAATGTGTTCCTTATATCATTTTATATATTTTTCGACTCAAAATGGATATAAAAATTTACTCCACCCGAATTAACCGAGAATTCAACTCAATTCATCGACCAGATTTATGACTTTATATTCAACTTCATTTTCATTGCATTTCCCATTACCGTGATTGATGATAATAATGTGTGCTGAGTGGATTCTAATTTTCACGTCACATTGCTGATAGTTTTGGAAATATAATTTCGAATATCTACCTTTAAAGAGTGCTAGTAATTGTAGTGTGGTGCTGTGGTGCGAACTACTTATGAGTAGTATATAACGTGAGTGTCAACGTAAAGTCTGGTAACATAATATGGGGGGAAGATCAAGAAAGGAAGAGTTGGAAAACAATGGAATTTGTATGAAACGCATGAATAGTGACAATGGATTGATGTTTGGCAACAGGAACAGTCCAGTTCGATATGATGAACTGTTATTTTGCAAATGAACAATTTACGATATGGTTTTCCGATTTAACTGAGTAACTCTGTAATTTTCGTTAAATACAATTCGGTTGCCCCACCTGTGTTCTCATTCACCGCAGTAGGATTTCCAATCGATAAAAAAACGTAGTCGCATCGGGTCAACTGATAATTCAATCCAATTCCTCGACTATCTATATGACTTTCAAATCAACTTTATTTTCTTTGCATTTCTCATGACCGTGATTGATGAAAATAATGTGTGCTGAATAGATTCCAATTAGAAAACTCAACAATATATTTACATTTTTTATGCAATGGAATACCAATATGAAAAACATGGACAGTGTGCAGTTCAAGATCCTCAAATTCGGAGTGTCTTTGGATACTTCAAAGCTGCTCTTCAACTTTATAACAGAACAGATCTTTTGAAGTATGTGATGTAATTCCTTTTTATCATAAGTTGTATTTATTCGGTGGGTAGTTTCATCAATGACTGATTGTGACGTGAAGTTATTCACTTGTATGTTATGCTATCAATAATCACTTTTGGTGGAAGAACGATTATTACTATTATGAACCATTAACCTACTTCAGAGTATTGTACTCAAGAAATCTAGGCAATGAAATTAGGTTGCTTCATTCCATATCAGGTCTGATGTGTAAGCTTAACGATGAATCTGATACTGGAATCGAACTATGGAACATGATTCGATTTTATAAATGCGCATCGTACAAATCACTGTTACGAATTTAATTGAAAGCAGTAACAAATGCTTCATCTACTTGATTTCTAATACACGCTTGTCAAAATAAAATGATATTCATCAACAATAGTCAGATTATGTGTATGAAACGATAAAAAGGAAGAGATATGTGAAAATCACTCGAATGTTCTTTTTGATTTATTTCATTACATCACATTGAGACGCAATAACATTGTTCCCAGCAATCGAACATTATATAATGCAAGTGTTTATGTCAACAAGTATGAACGAGTTACTAATATACTTCACTTTCTACCATAGAGTGTAAAACTGAACTTTGCTGATTAATTATGGAGAATTACGTGAGTGTTTCTTATGATATCAAGTTGTTTGAAATGTGACTTGGGAATGGTTGGAACGATTTGAACGACTGTCATTCACGTGAGATGATATTTGATTGATATTGTGGGAAAAGTATCATCTCAATCGCTAGATGACACTTAGTTTATAAATAAACATCATATTTTCTACGTTTTCATTCTCAATATCAATTAATTCCTAGTTGACATTGACTCAATTCAACTCTCATTATTGAAAGTGAACAATTGGTGTTATTTTAATTCTTCTTTACTCGGATGATTCCTCATTTAATAACCTATCCAATCAAAGCACACAACAACGTTCAGTGAGTTTGTGTCAGTTCTAACCACAAAAGAATTTCCATAAGTAATCAACATAAATATAAACAGTCAATAAAAATGTATTTTATTGTTTCATTTACATAGCGAACATACTTCCAGAACGTAATGAAGAAGGAATACGGTTATCTTGGTTGGTTATCATGCAGACCAGGACGTCAAAGAGTTAGTTTCTCTCTAAAACTTCTTTATCTATATTTATTTTTTATTGATCGCCTATGTGTGACATATTATAACACTGGCCACTTAATATTCACAAAAAAGACTATACGACTGATTTTTGTCTAAAAACCACCTAACAAATGATAAGTTCTGTTGAATTTTGAAGAATATTTGAAGAATAATAATTTTTTGTGGTAGGTTTTTAAATATTTTTTTATCCCATGATCTCGCAAACTTTTATCAGCGTGTCAATTAATACAATTTGGAGGGATTACGGTTTTGTTTGAACAGATCATTTGATTATATTAACTGAACTAAATTCGGCACCTGTCCAGAAGAATTCTATTTTCCATCCATTTTTCGATCCATCTAAACTAAATAATGTAAAAAGTCAACATAGAGAGTGAAAGTTGACAAGACGACATACAAGGCGTAGAAGACCTTGAATTGTACAAAGCCATATATGAAATGGTAAGTAATTTGTAAAAGTTAAAGTTGACTTCGAATATTCTATTCAATATATTAATCAATACGTGTAGTTATCCTTCTACTATCTTACGATTTTATTCAAGATGAAATGCTGGTACACTAAACCTAGGTGTAGACGAGGGAATTATTCGTTTCCTTAGTTTTTTGTTACGTCGTCTCCTGTGAAGTGAAAATATTTCACTGTACATATTTTAAAATGTATATAAAGAAAAGTTCAATGTTGCTAAACATAAAGCCAATAAAAATCGGAGCAGAGTGCCACGCATGAATATAATATAGAAACTGTACACATTATTCTTTATAAACCAATCAGCTGTGAAGTTATTATTTTCTGCTGTATGTTACACACAACGATACGATGAGATATCGAAACAAATATGTATATTCCATATGGAGAGATTAAAGCAAATTTTCAATTATGTATCAGAAGAATGAAAGTATTAGACCTAAAGATGATTTATGATATGATCGTCAAATATAATGCTCGAACTTATTACTAGTTCACTTGAACCGATAGAAAGGACAAATATCGACGTAAAAGTGATACAATGGGTTATTGTGGTCAATTTTCCTAGGCCCTGTTTAGAAGAGCGCCAAGACTTGATGTGGCCTAGAAAGTGTATTTTACAAGCCCACAATGATTTCGAAGTTGGTAATTACAGGAATAAAGCACATTTCTGCAATGATAGTAAGGCGATTTCGACAGCCACCGATGACGGTCTACGATTTTATAAGTGGGGAATTCAACTAGGTCGCACGTTTATGGTATGTTCTTTGTATATAACATCCCATTACGTCTTCTTTTGTAATATATTACATTCCTTCGATCGACGTTTATTTTTACTGTTTATTACTCGTATCAGAAATGATACATTTATAATGTCAGAATAATTTGTTGTCGAACATATTTTCGTGATCTTGATTCAAGTATTTTGAAGGTATTTGAGCGATTTTTAGCGAGAAATTCTGCTTCTGCGGAGATGACATCGGATTTCGATGACGTTTTCATTTATCGCCTGCCACATCTGCTTCGTACATGACACGATTCATTATTCTGACCGCCTAAGCTTCTGTTCATGGATCACGGATTAGTCAGTAGTCACGGGCGAACACAGGACATTCCAGCTCGTAAGTGGAAGTGGATTTTCTTTATTGGTGATGATGCAGTACTTGGATGTGTCAAGGCGAGTGTCGCTTTAAGACTTCATTCTGCTTCGAACGTCTACTCTGGTAACGTCACATTCGGTGTGTTTCCATAAAATTGAATTTATTAATGTAACGTGTGAGCTGGTGTCGCCCTACTATTTGATGCAACCAACGCTCTTTCAAACGTATCCACAAAGGTTTTCGCCCGTTATTTCGACTGCGGTTGTTATGATTGGGAGTGCAGGTGCTTAATAGCCAGCCATTGAAGAAACGTTCGAAATAAGGAATTGTTGTCGTATCTATCATCACAACTTGTAGGTGATTTTGAGAGAAAGTTTAAATGAGGAGTTGTGTTGTTTTATTTGTTGTTAGTGGCATTCCAAGGAAGAATTCAAGCCAAGCATAATAAGATTGTTAACATGAAACTAGCAAAAGTGTTGACTTCATGTTTGCCGCTTGTTGCTGCCGCATGAATCTCCCAACCAACGCAGGGAATCGATGATAAATTCAGGGCCGGTGTCTAAAACACTGTAATCCAAGGATGACTAAGGTAGAAATGATTCAGCCGAGATCTGATTATCATATTTATTTGGCCACCGATAATGCGTCATGTTGAATCATCTGGTTCACCCAATTGTTGATTTGGCTGGTATAGGATTTCTAAATCACACACTAAAAGTATTAACGTCGCTGTGAACGATTCTCATAACTGTCTGAAATCGCCAATTTTGACACGAATATTCCTGTACATGTATGTAATCTGATAGAAACTTGGATCTCCGAAAGGACGACAACTTGTGAAAAAAGCGCCCGGCAAAAACGAGCACAGGAACTTCTTTCAATATCTGGCTGTTCTTCTTTTCTGCTGGGGTCAGTGTGTGGGTAGCAAGCGTAAAGGCTGATTCTGACGAATCTGAAAATCAATATTTAAAACACCACCTAGGCTATTCGTATAGGCGCGTGTGTTCTCAGACAACAAGTGGAAGATGTATCCTTTCTCTTATTCCGGACTGAGTGAGCCAATGGTACATTTATTATAGTTAGTTGTCTGATGTATTAATGAACTTTGATTCGACTAAACTAACTACTTTGCACCATAGTCGTCTCTCAATGCAGAATGAGCAGGCATTGATATTCATTAGGAATGTCGTGAATGTGGGTTGAGGATATTGATCTAGTTGAAACAGTACTGGTGTTTCAAATTCACCGAACCTTTGGTACTGCAGGCTGGAAATGAGGATTAGATGAATAAACTGGTTTTCAGATAAAGACTTCAAACTGAAGCATCCGCATTGACTGCTGATGTTGCTCATATGCGTAAACAAATCATCGTCTTCTTTGATTATTAGCTTCAGGCGTCGTTGACGAGCAATAAATATGGACGGCTTGTAGGCATTCTGTCTGTACTGTGCTCGAAAATGTGATATCACATGGGTGAGAAGGCAGGACCGAAGTAAAGTAAACATGTAAACATGGTTAACATGTAAAAATTCGGAATGCATTCTGCCGCTCGAAATGGATGTCATGAGAACGTGCTCGTATTCAGCGAGCGTGTTTGAATAACATAGAATCACATGTATTAAGATAACTTGGATCCGATAAACAAAATCGAATTCAGTGAAAAAATGTCAAGTTGTGGCTAAGAAAAGCTCAGCAGTAAACATCCACAAAGAGGAATGAGAAGAGAAAGAATCACCGAAAGAATCACTTTCACAACTGTGTTACAATTTTGCGTAGCTTTACGAAAAGTTTATGGTCGTAGCTAGTAGGAATCTACAGTGCACATTCGAATGCATCGGATTCAATAAATAAGCATGTACCTTCGTCAACCAAAGTCATCATATCATTAGGACAGTTACAGTTCGCACTAAACAATAACTTGGTCCACTGTACACATTCGATTCTTTCACGTTGTAGAACTACATGCTCAGAAAGATTCATTTTGAATTGAATGAGGATTGCTGTATTTTCTATTTATTTGTTGAGTATTCAGTTAACATTGTGATCTTTGTAGAGTTAGTAAGATCAAGTAGTTTTTAATTACTTTAGTGTAAAGATAGCCTACTAATTGCGTGTAATCGACTGTCATTATTTCATGTCCATATTCGACCAAACAGGTGCTTTACTTGCGATGGACAATGAAACAGCAGCTCATTTGTCAAACTGTGCTCTTCCGCCTACATCGTCTCATTTCACGTGAACTGAATCTGTCAACAGACATTCTGTATTGGTGGATGACATTTGAATGGATTTAGTTGTATGTGCAATGTTTCTTCTTATCCAACAATATTTTTGATAAAATTCGCGCCTATGGATGTTTGAGCTGCTGTAAAGCTTGTAAGCTTTCTGAGTACTACCACATTTGCGTTAGCCACCTCATTTCATTTGAACTTCGTTATTTATTGAAAACGATATGAACAGTTGTTTCAACTGATAATAGGCATATAAATAATTGGTACATTATTTAATTAGTGGTTAGAATTGAACGCTATCGATTGTATAATTATTGTTGACAATATGATATCTAAACTGTGTACTGCATATAATTTTTTGGGACTGTTTCAAATTCACCTCAATGAACTTTGATTTCCGTAGCAGTATGAATCATATACGTGCTTTGTTCACTCCAAATTCAGAACAAGTCAAGAATTCCATGTTACTGTAGAGGTATGAAATACCATATGTTTGTATCCATATTAAATATCGATTTAAACACCACCTTTAATGTTCGAAAGAAATATAATTACTCCAATAAAAGTACAGAAAATAGGAATCCTAACAAAAATCAAATATTGACATCCCAAATCTCGACTAACAGAGAGCCGGAAGATTGAAATGAAACAGTCAGCAAGATCATAACACCAATATATGCATCGAGGGATTTTCCTGAAACCGAAGCATTTAAAAAGAATTCTACCATACTGAACTCAATGACATTTCACGGTTGTGAATGATGGAATCGTAAAAAAGCCTACTTTATGGATCGAAGTATTGATATTCAATTTTGACTATATTTCTGTTGGAAAACAACTACTTATAAATGTGTAACGAAGACTCGCTTCGCATCATTCACGTTGCAGTTTTGCATGCTAGAATAACATAAATCACTGAATTGTCTACGTTAACCCGCATAACTCAATAACCCATTCACATTGAATTCACGCATCTGAAACATGTCTCTCTGTTTAAAAATATAATAAAGTGCGTTTTTATTAGGCAGGTCTACGGTTAACTGGCTCATCAATAACTTCGTCAAACTTCTTTATCCTGCGTTTACATTATTGTGTCATATACCTCACTGTGCTTCATTATTTTTATAACATGAAACCAGGATGTCACAATTTGTTTGAATTCTATCATTTACACCGTAAGAAATATTGTTCACGAAATTGTTGTCAGTCGTGTTTACTAATAACGTGTCGTGAATGAGTTCAAATACAACAATAATTCCTCATACTCGGAACAAACATATGGCTACTTATCACTCAACCATATCACACATTTCCAATAGATTTCTTTTGGAAATCAATAAATTCAACTGATCTTCCGGATTTTACACTATCACTCTTGTTATATTCAACTTCACAAAAAACAGAACGTATGATTTAGTGTGCTTGAGCACAACAACGAAGAACAAACGACTTCATCTTCTTGTCAGTTGTGACAGTGATCTGAAATGATTGCATGAAAGCAAGAAATGATTAGCACGATGGATTGGCATCTAGCTGACGTATATTGATAACGAAAACTTACCTGTGGGTACTTTAAAGCATGAGGTAACATACAAAAATAAAACGAACATTTGTGTCAACCAATGTTGCAAATGTATGTGGTGAAAATATTACTCAGAAGACAAACAATAGTGGGAACGCAGAGCTCTAGAATCTCTTTTTATCTCAGTTGATGAAGCTTGGCTTAGTAAAGCTGTGTCTTATTTTGAAATGCAATGGAATCGGAGGAGCTATTCGATGTGACCACTGATTAAATTGAAAAATTGGTTAGAATTGTCGTGAACTGGACATGTGATACCTCTGTATGGAGCATATTCCTCACATGTCATGAGAAATGGCAATATATGTGGATGCATCAAAGCAAAGACAACAGAATCTCTGAACGGCTGAAGTGTGTGATTGCTTCCTACTGCATCATATTTCAAGAATGAGGATAATATGCAAAATAATCCTGAAGTAAAACACAGCTATTTGGCCGCCACAATGTTGCCATAAACGAAGAAACAGATTATATGAACCAGTTTATTATTTTCGAAAACAGCTCCTCCGCAACGCAGAGCGCACTACTTAGACTGCGATCATTATTCTATCTACAATTTACCAAAATGTATATATATTTGTGGAAGTTGTCAACTAAAATCAGATTATTTACAAAAAATGGATAGTTTTTGATGGAGGTTAAGCATAAAGTGGAATGTTTCATGTGGAATCACATTTGCCCCTCATGAATTGCATGTAGATGGATAAACCGATTTACCTGTACTCAGAGAAACAAACAGAATTAATAATTTTCCAGTAAATAAGATAAATTTGAACTACTGTTTGGGGATTTGTAGTAGTTATACGATTGTGATCACAATCAAGGTTGGGGATATGTCGACTAATGTTGTCAGTAATTATTTGGATATCACAGACGGGGTCTAATTGAAATCCTTTCATTAGCATGATATCAGATGAACTACACTAAAATACGCAGAGCATAAAAATGCGAAATAATAATTCCCACTTTTGAAGTTTGATTGAATAATAGGATGTTGTATATCAACCTACGATATAAAATATATACACACAACTTACTTACTTACTTACGCCTGTTACCCCTATTGGAACATAAACCGGCCACCAGGTTCCTCCAACCAACTCTCTACTCTACTTCCCTCTCCAATTCTGTACACTCTTTATTCATCCCTCTCATATGTTTCTCTATTTGTCGGCGTTATGTGTTCCTCTGGCGACCACTTTTCGTTTTGCCTGGAGGGTTCCATACGGCGGCGTATCTCAGGACGCAGTTAGGTGCTTTTCCTGGTGTGTGTCCTATCCACTTCCATCGCTTCTTCCTGACTTCCTCCACTGGGAGGAAATCCGCTTCCCCACATTTGTTGACGTCTTCACTATCCAGTCGATCACAAGGATAAAATGAAAGAGTGAGAGTAAGCAACCTTGCCTAACACTGGTC
Source organism: Schistosoma turkestanicum (assembly GCA_944470395.2). Lineage (NCBI taxonomy): Eukaryota > Metazoa > Platyhelminthes > Trematoda > Strigeidida > Schistosomatidae > Schistosoma > Schistosoma turkestanicum. The sequence continues at coordinate 31,260 of CALYCR020002721.1, forward strand.
CTCATATCGAACGAGTCTTTCAGCTGAACTTCGTGTACGATTATGCAGTTGAATCCATCAATGTACACCTTGGGATGGTTTAAATTGACGAATAGCCCACAATTCCATGAGCCCCAGAATTCGTTTCTTTGCTTTGTATGTTTAATCTTGACAAGTAGACAATATTTCAATCAACCTCAGAATTGGTCCATTATGCTTCTCAAAAATATCTTGTGTTCCATCATGTTATCAGTGTTATGTCAACTCTCCATTATATGTTTTCCAAACGATGAACATGAGTTTCCGTTTTCCTCGTTTAATAACTTATCTAACATCATTTGATTTAAAACGAAATTGGATACGTGATGTTTGGCACTTTATTCATAGCACGATCATTCACCCTTTTTCATCTATCCACACATACAATGTATGTAGAATTTATCAGTAGTGAAAATACGAGTGAAAATGAATAGACCAACAAGGAAGACAACAATTGTATCATTATCACAAATCGTGACATTTTATCTGACCTGAATGATATGGACAATGGTTCATATGAACATGTGTTACACATTATGGCAGTGAAAAGTAATTTTTAAACTTCAATGCAAACGAGCTCAAAAGAATCGACCATTATGTCTGTGTTAGTAATGGATGACAACATGACATAAGAAAATATAATGAAACCGTCGATTTGTCGGATATAATTATTGAATAAACGCTGCAAAGCTATCTAAGCCAGTTGATTAATAATGCCGTCCTTTTTTCAAGCAATGGGATGTGTCAGCGATGCACATTCACATTCTCACACTTGATATGATATTTCTGATGCCAAGTAGAAGATTTCAATTGATGATAACAAAAGAGTTATGATCTGACGCAACCATCGTACCACAGGTCAAATTACTAGTTGACATTAAGAAGTTGTACAATGTGCATGACATTTCTGTTTCTGGTTTTGCATCAGCATCGATAAAATAGCAAATATTCTTTAGTAGTAAAGC